>JAVGWN010001483.1:0-12337 GCA_034552555.1 Semaprochilodus insignis | reverse complement strand
GAGGTATGTTTACGTGTTGTTAATAACTTACCGGAGGCTGTTTACTCCTCGGAACAGTAACAGGGAATACATGAGTGTAGCTGTCATTTCGACATGACACCAGCTGGAGTTAGCATAGCTGGCCACTGTTTCTCCAGTGGACGTGCTGTGGTCAGTCTAATGTTGTGTGTGTGTGTGTCATTGTTTAGCCTGACTTCTATTAATGAAGGGCTCTTTAAAGGGGAACTCCACCCAAATTTCAGAAATTCTGTACTTAAAGTTAAGTGGCCAAGGTGTAAACAGAGTCGTTCTGGTCGTTGGCAGTGAACTGATCTGCACTAGAGAAACTACTCTAGAGAGTAGTTCACAGTGGTGGTGAATGGAACCAGACGTCCACCTTTTGAAAGTTAGTGTAGGAAATGGTTATGAACACGCTGCCTGATGTTTGAGACGCTGTTTATGATAGTTTTGAGAAGACTTTGGCCTTAAAATCCATTCACGGTGGAGGGATACATGCTTCAGGGCGCTGTGAGGCAAAGTAGTCCCTAAAGCAAACGTATTCATTTCAGATTTTCTGCTATTTTACTACCATCGACAGACAGGTGTAGGTTCACTGGTAGTTTTGATGGTACATAAAATGTCCATATTTGTGTTCTAGCCCTCTTGACTCCTGGTTCCCATCGCCAACACTGTAAAGAGCACTGTAAAGTCTGTAAACACTGAATTAGTTCGGAATTTTTAAATATTGGTGGAATTCCTCTTCCCTTTCCGATCGTAAACAGCCTGCTCACTGCTTTATACTTCAGGAACCCATGACGATTTGTGTACATGACTGTTAATGTGTTTTTCGAGGTTCAGCTTCCACGCGGATAAGCTCTTGGGTTCATCCTCCACTGAAGATACTGAAGATACCCACTGGGCCTCAGAGACACCTCCTTCCGGAGACTCCCTCAGACCATGGCGAACCGGGACTTGAACGAGAACACTCCTCTTTTGGGCAGTTCATTGAGCCTTGCCAGACCGGACTCGGTCTTCAAAGGCAGACGGCTGGCGTGTGCTGCCATTCTTCTGGCCGAGTCCCTGGAGCGAATGGCCTTCTACGGCATCACTTCCAACCTTGTGCTGTTCCTGAACAGCAGCCCCTTCTACTGGGAGGCCACGCTGGCCAGCCAGGCCCCTCTGATCTTCATGGGGGTCACTTATTTGGTGTCGCCGTTCGGCGGGTGGCTGGCGGACGCGTGCCTCGGCAAGTTCTGGACCATAGCCTGCAGTCTGGTCCTGTATTTGGCCGGGATGCTGCTGTTCCCCTTCGTGGCCAGTGACCGCTCCAGAGTCAACATATGTGGGCAGGAGATGGCCTTTCCTGTCCAGCCGATCGAATGCTTTAACATGAACGGAACTCTTCCCAGTAACGTGACTTGCCAACCGAGGAGCCCCTACTGTGGAACTATAGTCTACAGCGGCCTGGTGTTGGTGGCTTTGGGAGTCGGAGCCGTGAAGTCCAACATCACTCCCTTTGGAGCAGACCAGGTAACGACTAGCCTTGCATTTTACATTTGGGGGCCCTAAGGAACAGCACACTTGGGGCCCCTAAACTCTGTTTTGGATGCATGACAGAAATAAACCAGCCGAAAATATGGACGGCTGCTTTAGCCGCTAATATCAAGTGAACTTAGCACATTAGCAACGTGTACCTCTTAGCTACAGCTAGTGCTGCTGACCTCAGGGGTTGACCTCATTATGACCTCGCTTTATCGGTTTCCCTCTTTCCTGTCCAAAGTACATGCCAGAGGGAGAAACTCTCTCCCACAGAAACCACTTATCCCAGCTGCTTGAAATGCCTCATTGGAATTCCAGCTCTTTACACCTTTACATGGTGACATCATCACGTAACGCAGACGTTATTGCCCGCCTACCAGCATGCTCAACACCCCTTCACACAACACACAGAGAGCCAAACCAGGTAAAACTGACCACTCTGAAACATCCTGCTCCAGTCTAGCTGGCGACTGTGGACCTACCGACTTGGACTCGACTGGACTTTCAGGATCGGACTCTGATAGAACCGACGCCATTGTTGAAGAATAGCCACAGCGGTGTGGGGGGTGGGACTTGTAGAACTGCCGGGTGACCAGTCAGAACAGAGTGAGTGAGCTGACCAATCAGAGCCCACTAGGCTCAGCAGGAGGTGTGGCTTAAAGACACAGGGGCTCTAACAGAGCATGTCCCACATGATAATGGGTCCCCTTTATATGGTATAATTAAACAATCTGAAACAATATGTGAGTGTAAAATTGAATGTCTGTCATGGCAACCACCATCACTGATCAAAACTAGGCATCCAATCAGAGCAGAGGGCAGTGTACTGTATGTTACACCTCTCTAGGGCTGAACAGTTTGGGCAAAATGTCTGACCAGTGTTGCCAATTTAAACTGTGATGCTTTTCTATAGAGCATTTTTTAGCTGTTATAAAAATAGAAAATTGAAAAATTTTAGTTTTTTGAGCAATTTTTTCAAATTTCAATTTTAATGAAAAATTTAAATTTTAACAGTTGTTATATTAAACAGTTTCATGTAAGTAATTTTAGTAGTAAATTTCCCCACCTAGACTTTAAGATAGCATTTGAATAACATTGCAATTATTGTGATTTGAAAAATGTGCTCTCTGAAATTCTGAAATTGCGATTTCGATATAAAACCGATTAATCGATCGGTCATCCTAGCTACGGCCCTGGGAGACATCAGCTCCTACGGCTTCAGCACAGCAGTCTCGAGAGTAAGATTTTCAGGTTCGAGGATCTAAAAGAACCACCTTCCGATGATGCAGCTTGAAGGTAGGCGGGGCTTTCTGCAGAGCTGCATGCTCTTTGCGGGGTGCACTTGAGAGGCTGTTTCTGTTTTCCCGTTAACTGATTAACGCAGAAGGATTCCGGTGTTTATTGTTAATGTGTACGTCACGTCCTTACTCTAGCAGTCAGGAGTGCGTTAATACGATGGGTCGCATATTAATTGCTAGTTTTAGGCCGGAATTCCCCTTTAAAACATTCCCATCAACCAGGAACTGCAGGACTGGGTTTAGGAAATGAGCAGACAAATGGTCTCTGTAAGCTGAGGGATGGAGAGAGATAGCAGACCTGCTAGGCAATTTGCAGTCTCCTGATTTCCTACAAGCGCTTATTATCTCTGCGCAGAGATTTGAAATGACTTTACGCTCCCAGGACAATGTAGAGTTATCGCATTACCGCGTTACCACATTGCTTTAGCTGCTCTGCCTTCGGGAATAGACAAGAGATTGGCTCCGTGTGCCGCTCCACATGAGGCCTTTTGGTCTTCACTGGTGTTTACATGTTCCCAGCTGTTAAAATGGGTTATAGACCCGCTGTTGGTATTAATAGAGGGGCGGCACGGTGGTGCAGTGGGTCACCTTGTCTCCTCACAGCTAGAAGGGCCAGGGTTCGATTCCCGGCGAGGACGTCTGAGGTCCTTCTGGGTGGAGTTTGTATGTCCAGATACGTGCTGTCCGGTGGATTGGAGATACTAAAGTGCCCATAGGCGTGTGTGTGGGTGTGTGTCTGCCTGTGATGGACTGGTCACCTTGGATGGTACTGGAGTAGGCACCAGCATCCCTTGTGACCCAGGAGCTTAGAAGACGAATGAATGAATGAGTGAATTAATGAACGAATGTGTTAATAAGCCATTGCCTATAAAGTCCTAGTGATTTTGGACCTTGGACTACATATAGTGCAGACAGCTGTGGACCCTGTGACCATTACAGGTGGTCAATATGGGAAAGATACAACATCGTAATACTCAGTGTGGACAGAAAATGCAGTGTTTGGTAAACTACGTGTTTGGTATACCTGTGACTGAGATGTACCTAACAGTGTGTAACACCTCCACAAACACCAATAACAGCTGTGACTGGATTTGGCATGGACTGGACAAGTTTCTGGATGTAGGCCACAGCAATGTTCAGACACTCTAGAATTGGTCAGTTGGTCCAGATTTGGTGGATGCCTTCCCTGGTACAATTCCGAGGAGAATTCCCTGTAGATTGGGATTTTAGCCACTGCTGGTAGACCCGTATGACCGTACGCTTCCATACACCTGCAGATTCAGCTACTTCCTTCACACTATGGTCTTTGCCACGCCCAAATGGAGTCACTCCTTTTAGCCAATCATTAACATCTGCTTTGGAGCCATTTTCCACACATGGAACGAGACATTCCCTGCACTGTACCACCTCTTCCCAATCTACGGATCACGTCACTCACACCCCGCGGGTATTTATAGCCCCATCATCCTCGTGCAGTGCCATCTGCAGGAGACTGAAGTTACTGCCACCTTTGTGTGGTGAGCTTATATATAGCTCCATACTGTGTTTAAGCTAGAGTCACGTCACCTGACACGTCTGACTCCCGTCAGAGCCTGTGCCGGGTTTGTCCTTATCTTCAGGCCAAGCTCTTACGGTAACTCGGCAAAGTGTGTCATGTCTGTGATGTCATCGCCTCTGTGGCTTATGTGTCAGCCTACTCATTACGGTATGTGCCTGAATGCTGTTCAGAAGTAAATGGGTCAATTGCTGTGTTGCCACTCACTAGCGCATGCAGTTTACACCCAGTACGTGTCCCGGGAAGTTCACAGTGCAGCAAGGAAAAACCTGACCTACTGACGCTCATGTTAGTCCATGATTGGGAATACCTTTTGAGGAGGTGAACTGATACTCGCTCTCTCCACTGTGACTCTCCTTGAATGAGGATCTTCTTAGAAGGCCTCTTGAGTGATGGTAGGGGTGGGGGACCAGGGGTCAACAGCAGCCCAGGAGTGACTCCAGCCAGACTCGAGGACTGGCGTATTGGAATTCTGGTGATGCCACACCATCCATGTATGGGAGTCCTCCACCCCCACCCCCCCATCACTTAACATGAAGCTAGCCCAAGCGTGCATCATGACACCCGTTAGTGTTCTCCTCCAGCCGCAATGAGCTGTCCAGCCATGTTGCCTTAGCGTCACGTGATGGAGGGAGAGCTCACCTGACAGTCCTCGACTGACTGAACCTGCCGCTACTTTGGGTCCCCACATCTGAGCCAGTAACTAGCTTTTAAACATGGCCGGCTACGTTTGTACATTAGCAGATCAGCAGAAGGTACATGTTGTGCTCCATGGTTAACAGACCTTGAGGGCTTCCAGCACTTCAGCAGACCGCCAGCAACCATGTACAAGGTTGGTGTGGTTGAAGTGAAACACACACACACACACACACACACACACACACACACACACTAGGGGGCAGTGAGCACACTTTCCCGAGTGGTAGGCAGCCCTATCCACGGCGCCCAGGGAGCAGTTGGGGGTTAGGTGCCTTGCTCAAGGGCATTTCAGTCGTTACTGTCGGTTCAGGGAATCAAACCAACGACACTCTGGACACAAGGCTGGTTCCCTAACCTCCAACCCACGACTGCCCCAATCTCGCAGTGTTTCAACATGGTTANACACACACACACACACACACACACACACACACACACACACTAGGGGGCAGTGAGCACACTTGCCCGAGTGGTAGGCAGCCCTATCCACGGCGCCCGGGGAGCAGTTGGGGTTTAGGTGCCTTGCTCAAGGGCATTCGTCCTTACTGTCGGTTCAGGGAATCGACCCAACGACACTCTGGACACAAGGCTGGTTCCCTAACCTCCAACCCACGACTGCCCTAATCTCGCAGTGGTTCAACATGGTTATTCATTGACCTTGGAAACATGTTTTCAGACATGATGACAGTTTGATTATTGATTATTGGCAGTGTGAATTAACAACGATTACTGTCCATCATCACTGAGCTCTAGGGTTCTCCTATGATTGTGCTCTCCTTAGTCAGCAGTCTGCACAGTGTATAATCCCTCCTAAATCTGTGCAGAGCTTTGCCGGGTGATCGGTTTGCATGAGCGCGTACACGTTTTTTTCCTAATACTCTGTTTTTTTCTCTCCCCGTTTTGCATTTTTTCATCTGATACTTCCGTCTGCTGTAAGCTGTGTGGGCAGAGCGCGGACTCAGACGGGTTTCCCCGTGTTGGTGCTACTCACCAAAAAAAAAACCCCACAGTTGTGTATTTGAAATAAAGCAGTGAAAGCCTTGAGTGCTACATCCGCCACCCCCACCCACGCCCCACCCCCCACCCCTCCGCAGATTTAGCCCACGCTCCTCTGGAGCCGTTGTGTAACATGTGGAAGGAGAACGGTGGAAAGTGAGCTCAGTCAGCTTTCACTTCATATATTTGGTGACGAGGCACATACCACAGATTTCTGAGGTACTCTGACTCGGATTTAGACCTGCGGACAGAAAACACCAGCACTGTCACAAGACTGAGATCCATGCGGTGTTTAGGTGGAGCCACTGACGCTGCTGATACCGATACTGATACTATTAGTGTTAATACAAGGCTCAAGTAGGGTTGAACCTGAGTGTTCGGTTATTTCCGCTATTCGTTCGTTGGGTAGTTTGGGATTCGGATAGTGGCCTTTCTTTCTTCAGTAAATATGACCTACAAAATATGTGCCATTCAGGTTCAGGTTGGTGGCGGTAGAAGAGAGATCCAGTAACAATCCAGAACCTGTAGACCTTTTTACGTCACACACTCATTGGCACAAAAATAGCCAGCACCCAGTTCTACAGGGGTCGCATCATCGGGCTCCCGGAAGGTATTGCACACCATACCGGTCATGCAGATATTACCATAGCACGCTGTTGGCAGCAGTGGATAGAAGAAGGCATGCACCAGTGACATGAAGGATCTGGGAGACCTACACAAACCAGCGCAAGGGAGAACCAACGAATTGTCCGACATGTGTGGAGTGACCCAACAGCCATGATTGAGGACATCCAGAGAGCAGTGGTGCCTCCATGAGTCATCCTGTTAGTGCAGCACCATTGGCAGACGGCTGCACCACGCAGGACTACATGCACACAGACCGTTACGACGACTGTCCTTAACACCACGTCACCGTCACCAAAGACTGCAATGGTGTCGTGCCAGACTGTCATGGAGTGACTCAGAATGGCAGCGGGTCATCTTCAGTGACGAGTCCCGCTTTTGTCTTGGTGGAGATGACCAACGAATCCGTGTGTGGAGGCACCGTGGTCAGCGCCAAGATGAACGGTTTGTTGTCTCACGTCCAGAAGGCCTGGTGTCACTCCACCTCCACCCCTACCGCACCATCTGCAGGAACTGTGTGAGGATATTCAAGCTGTATGGGATGGATTATCACAGGACACCATTAGGAACCGCTACAGCTCCATGCCGAGACGTCTGGCATGTCTGCCATACTGAGAGACAGACTTCTGTATGTGTAGCTCAATAAATATTGATCATATCAGTCTAAATTTACCATCATTTATTGTTCCTGGTGACCTTTATCTTCCTTCCCAACAGCACCGCAATCCCACACCTCCTTCTGGGTGCAGCTGTTTCTTTGATGATGTGTGGACATTGTTTGAGCTGAGCGTAATAATTTTTAGCTTTTGCATCATATGTTATTATTGCAGTGTACAGAATGTGGGTGGTGATGGTGCTACATCCCTTATAAGAGGGAAGTAGCTGGCTACATGCTGGTTCACTTATTGTGGCCACTCACCGGTCACATGGTTTGGTTGTGCGTGTTGTTGTCACGGTTCCAGCTGTCATGTGTTCCTCAGCGGTGCCTGGAAAGAGCTGATACTCGCTCTGGCCCTGAATGCAGTGGAACCGGCTGGCTGACACCCGCCTAATGTAATGAGCTAAAACGAGAGGCAGGTGTGCAGCTGGATTATTCGGTTCCTAGAGAGGAGGGCTGATGCCAGGCTGGTGACGCAGGGATGGCAGATGATGTGGGGAGGAGATATGGAAGGACATTCTCCAGAGTAGATCCGCCCATTTGGTCAGGAATGCTTACCCTGTAGGTTCCCAAACTAGTCCTCGCATGAAGGAGGACAAACGTGGCCTGGGGGGGGGGGGCCCGCGAGGACCACTGGGTTAACACATCCTCAAAGCCAGGGGTTGCTCATCCTGAGCATCCTGGAGATCCTGCAGAGTCTGGTTCCATCCACAGTCCACCACACCTGCTCCCGCTGATCAGCTTCCTTCATTGGCTAGTTCAGATTGGCTAGTTCAGATTTGCATTTGTCATGGTGATGGAGGTTCGAGCCAAATTCTGTGTTCACTTGTTTATACCTCTGCAACAACATGGAACTTGACCAGGGGTGCCTCAAAAGTAGCGCTGAACCCAAGTATTCCGTTTTCTGATATTCGTTCATTGGGTAGAGATTTTTTTTTATTTGGGATTCGGATAGTCACTTTTCCCCCTTTCTTACTTGGGGCCAGTTTGGCTTTGCCAGTAACTGCTAATGTTAGCTAGGATAGCTAATTGGCTAACATTAGAGGCCAATGGCATCAAACTTTGATTTGGGAATGCCCTCCTTTGGACCATTGGCAGACAACCAGCAACACATGAAGGAGGTCAAACGTGGCCTGGGGGGTCCCTGAGGACCACTGGGTTAACACGTCCTCAAAGCCAGGGGTTGTTCATCCTGGAGATCCTGCAGAGTCTGGTTCCATCCACAGTCCACCACACCTGCTCCCGCTGATCAGCTTCCTTCATTGGCTGGCTCAGATTGGCTGTGCGTTCGTCATGGTGATGGTGGTTCGAGCCAAACTCTGTGTTCACTTGTTTACACTTCTGCAGCAACATGAAACTTGACCAGGAGTGCCTAAACGTTGGCATATGACTCAGGTCCACCACCCAAATGAGATCCGGGGTGGCCCCTGGGGTAGAGGGGGTTGCGTTACAGCCTGTTGTGAACCCGCAAAGTTCACCTATATGGCAAGTGTGTTTGATGACATGGAAGCTAGAGAGCATTTCGCGGTGTGTTTGGTGTAGTACACAGCATCTATACAGGGATCAGCCTGGAGGTGGTGCGTGAAGTTTGGAACGCCAGAATCATTACATTGAATGTTTTATCACGCTGATGTTAATGTTCAGTGAAGTATGCAGAAATTATTGGTCAGAATATATCTGTGAAGAATCTCCACTATTGGGTAATAAGTTTAGTCAGACAGTGATTCTTTTAGCCAACAATCCATTTATTTCCACAGAGCTGTTGCAATATGGAAATCCATACTCTTAATCCCAAATTATTAAGAATGATTAATCCGTAATCCAGAATTATTGAGAATTATTAATCCATAATCCATAATTATTGAGAATTATTAATCCATAATCCAGAATTATTGAGAATTATTAGTCCATAATCCAGAATTATTAATCCATAATCCCGAATTATTAATCCATAATGCCTAATTATAATCCATAATGCCAAATTCTTAATCCATAATCTTAAACCCCAAATATTAAGCATAAATATTAAGTATGTTCAGTATTTATTATTTTTATGATGTTACTGGCATGCCCGAAAAGACCATCAGCCAATGAGAGCCGAGCTGAAGGGAACTCATCCGAGTGTGTGGAAGCAGTTGAGCCAGTAACGAACAGGAACTCTGTGAAGAATGCCATTACGTGTGGGGTCTCTGAGGTTTGAACCTCGTGAGTGTGTGGTTGGTGTGGCACAACCGATAACACCAGTGAGCTACCACCATGTGTAGGACACGGGGATTCGAATCCCAGTCTGGGTGACTGTGTGGTGCTACACCAGTAAGAGTCCTTAGGCAAGACTCCTAATGCTGCACTGGCCTACCTGTAATACAGTAAACCTTGTAAGCCGCTCTGGATAAGATACGGGTCCAAGCCCCCCATGAGCAAGCCGCTTGCCGCTGGCTTGGTCATGGGGGGCTCGAACCCAGGTTCCCTTCCTCACGTCTATATATAAACTCTTTTCTTTTAACTCTATTCTTTGAATTCTTCTATAAACTGCTTTTCTGTAAAGCTGCTTTGAGATGACATTGGTTGGAAAAAGCGCCATGCCGATAAATATCGATTGATTGATTGATTGATTGATTGATTGATTGATGACAAGTGTGATCAGTGATGGTGCACCAGCTTTCAGCAGCTAAAAAAAAAAAAAAAGATGTGATGACGACAGTAATGAGCCCAGCCCCGCCCGTGACTGCGGTATTGCGGTGATGGGATTTCCATCACAGTCCTATTTTGCTTGATGGCTATTCCTACCTTGCCAATTCCCGAATCTTTTCAAGCTGCCGCTCACATGTCCTAAAAAAGCTGAATGTGCTCGGAGGAGAGTGCTGACTGACCAGTTCTGTAAATGTGAGCTTTCAAATGTACGTGATTGGCTAACATCCCTCTGACTGGACGAGGAGAGGGGAAGTAAACCAAACCCGTGCTTCCAAACCCCTCCCAGCAGTAGAACATGGTGTACTTCCTTGTCCTCCTGACCCGAAATCACTGCTGCGTGGAAACTCAGGTTTTAGATGCAGGATGCAACTCAGCTTAGCTTGGCAGAGGAGGGTCCCCGACGTACAGCTCGTGAGCCGCATGGTTCACTGGTTAACTCATTCACTATATAGCAGTTGCTGCATGGTGAACTGACTGGGGGATGACCAGTAGCCTTCCGGACACTAGGTTCGGGAACACTGCCTCATAAATAAGCAATAGACATTTGTGTGCCGCTTCCATATTCCATAAACTAAACCAAACACGACTGCCATATGAGCTGTTGCTTAGTAACACATAACCATGCTAAACAGCCGTAGGTGAGGTTTCTTGATGTTTTGCTCTTCACTGTTCAAGTACCGGACATCAGAAAATTCCCAAACTGTCACCTACTGTAAATAACATGGCCGAACTGCCGTCCTGCCGCTTTGGGATACGTCCGACACAACGCAGTGCACTTCTTCATTGGTAGTAAGACCCCACCGCATTGCATTATGGCTTACATTCTAACGTACATCATCTGCACACCACATTTAGCAAAGCATTATGGGTGACCAATAGTGGTCTAAGCTCACCGGCCACCAAACAAGTCCCCTGTGACTGAAACGCACCTAACACTGTGTAACACCTCCACCAGCACCAATAACAGCTGTGACTGGATTTGGCATGGACTGGACAAGTTTCTGGATGTGGGCCACATCAATGTTCAGACACTCTTACATCAAAGAATTGTTCAGTTGGGCCAGATTTGGTGGACGCCTTCCCTGGCACAATTCCGAGGAGAATTCCCTGTAGACTGGGATTTTAGCCACTGCTGGTAGACCCACATACGCTTCCATACACCTGCAGATTCAGCTACTTCCTTCACACTATGGCCCAAATGCAGTCACTCCTTTTAGCCCATCATTAACATCTGCTTTGGAGCCATTTTCCACACATGGAACGAGACATTCCCTGCAGTGTAGCACCTCTTCCCAATCTATGGATCCCGTAACTCACACCCCGCAGGTATTTATAGCCCCATCATCCTCGTGCAGCGCCATCTGCAGGAGCCTGAAGGTACTACCACCTTAAACACACAAGGTGACTCACTCTTCGTCTGGTGAGCTTATGTTACTTTGCTCACTGGGGGGTTAAATAATGATCATTTTGGGAGGGTTATCTGCTTGCTTAAGGCCTCTGTTGTGTTCTGCGTCCGTTAGGTGCTTCCCTTTAGCGTGCCTTCACAGAGGAAATAAAACTGACAGCTGTTTTTGGACGGCTCTCTGTTTGATTGGCAGATTTGCCTGCTGCCGTTCGGGCTGCTGCTCTGTATTATCCTCTGAAAGCGCTGCTTGTTACTGAATAATGAATGCTTTAATTAGTTAGATCTGGCCTGACTTGATTAGATTCTTCTCTCAAGTCATCTGACTCTCATTTGATTGATCCCCCCCGTCTGCCCGCGGGACGTTTGTGAATGGCTGTTCTCTACGGCCTATAGACGCGCTATTGATGCTCATGAACTGCTAGGAATGTTGTAGCTGGCTTTGAAGCATTAGAGGCTAATGGACGAAGCGCCCCCGCAGGTATGATTCTAGGAAATGCAGGCTTTTCATGAGGCTGAATCGGGTTGCCTGAAAGCTGAAGGATGGGCATATTGTCTAGCGTAGCAACTGCTCTAATGAGGTTCTTGGTTTCTTTCAGTGCGTGTATGAAAGAGACGTTCAGGATCTTATGTATATACGTATCTGGTGAAAACGTTCCGCTTATATGACTCTGAGCCGCATGATAAACTCATATGTAGACCATCAATAGTTTCATAACTAGCTTTTCAGAGGGCTTTAACTTCAGCTCAGCCGTAACTTACACAGTTTGAGCGATAGATAAATCAAACCAGCTGCCTTGTTGTACTGGTAATAGCTGACCGCTGGCCTTGTACTGGTAATAGCTGACCGCTGGCCTTGCTGTACTGGTAATAGCTGACTGCTGGCCTTGTTGTAC
>JAVGWN010001482.1:0-12337 GCA_034552555.1 Semaprochilodus insignis | reverse complement strand
TCTCTCTCTCTCTCTCTCTCTCTCTTTCTCTCTCTCTCTCTCTCTCGTATGCATATGCTTCATCAGTGTTTCTGTTTGTGTTTGCACTTGTGTGGTTATGTGTATACATGCTATTGTTTGTTTGGTATGCGTGTAGGTGTGGGTGGAGGGGTGTGTGGGTGTGTATATATATCTGTTTATGTTTAAACCGTTGATCTGAGCAGCCAGATGTGATTCGAGTCCTGCTTTTAGACACTCTTAATGATGGATCGGTATCTCATGTTATCTTGCTGACAGCATGGATATTATAATGTCCTGACGCCAGACGTCCTGCTGCCCAGTGCTCTGACCCTTACGGCCTGTGGTCACTCCGGTTCAGGAGAATAGAGAGGTGGTGGGAGGTGGGGGTCACATGCCACATTTTACATATCTAGGTAGCTAGCAAATTTATTCCATTTAAAAATCTCTGCGCCCTTCAGTGGACTGACAGTCTGTACAATGTGTTTCCTGCCTTGCGCCCGAAGAGCACTGGGACAGGCTCCAGCACCCGCCACGACCCGTCAGGATCAGTGGCTAAGAAGATAAATGAATGTAGTAGTGGACAAGAGAGGCTTATTTAGAATACAGAACATGAAAATAAGGTAAGCGGGGCTTTCTTCACCAACGCGTGACAACAAACCGTTCATCTTGGTGCTGACCACGGTGCCTCCACACACGGATTCGTTGGTCGTCTCCACCAAGACAAAAGCGGGACTCGTCACTGAAGATGACCCGCTGCCATTCTGAGTCACTCCATGACTGTCTGGCTTGACACCATTGCAGTCTTTGGTGACGTGGTGTTAAGGACAGTCGTTGTAGCTGTCTGTGTGCATGTAGTCCTGCGTCGTGTAGCCATCTTCCAATGGTGCTGGCACTAACAGGATAACTCATGGTGGACATCACTGCTCGCTGAATGTCCACATTCGTGGCTGTTGGGTCAATCAGGTACGGAGATTAGGCCCATCCTTGCTCACGTCACATGCACGGCCGAGCGTGAAACTTGAATCATTGACATGTCTCATGATGTTAAACCTACCCACCAAGCTTCATTCCTGTTGGTGGATTCCTTCTGGGTGCAGCGATTGTGAACTGACCAATAGAAACTAGTGATGAGCTGACTAATAGAAATGGTACAAAAATGACTTGAAATAAAATCAAAATAATCCATAAATATCATTTTTACTCAGTATGTGTAACTACAGGTATCATTTAGTATATCTTGGTCAGTTTTTGTTTGTGCTGGAGGTGGCGACAAAGCCATAAGGAATTATACCAGCCCCTGCGAAAAAAATAAACAAAACACAAATTCTGTTTATCATTTTAATAATTAGAATTGATCAATTGCAACAAAAGTCCTAGTACATTTTACCTTCCACTATAAAGTCACCATCTTGGTGATGCAGGGTTTTGGTCCGACAGCAGCAGTGTTACAAATACCAATCCCACAAATCTAAAATAAATGTAGCAGAGATTCTGCAACTCTAGTTTCTACTTTGACCCCCGCGCCCCCCTCCATTCCCCCCCAGTCTTATTTAGCTCTAAAGGGCAGGCATGAACTTTGACATGACTTGAGACACCTGGTCCTGGGCAGACTCAGCTTAACCCGTGAGCACAATGGGCCGGCTTTGTTTAGAAACCTGTTGAACCCGACACCCGATGGCAGCCATTGTTTGGAAGATGCTGACCTTGCAGTCTGCTGGACTGAGGTTGGTTCAGGCTCTGTTGACCTTTTTCACTGCAGCAGTGAACTTTTGTGTGTTGGACTGCTCNATGCTGACCTTGCAGTCTGCTGGACTGAGGTTGGTTCAGGCTCTGTTGACCTTTTTCACTGCAGCAGTGAACTTTTGTGTGTTGGACTGCTCGGCGCTTTGTGAGCTTGTCTTACTTGGCCCTGGCCGGCCAGTTACCTCAGCACAAAGAACTTGACTGTCAGGAACGAAGGCGGACTCAGTGAAATGTGGGAGGAGTTTAGATGACAGTTCCAAAGTCAGCGTTAACTTTTACTGGGAGCTATGCTTGAAGAGTTCAGTGGTAGTTCTTTTCCACCAACAAGGAACAGGTTCTATTCCGGTTTGTGCACCTAATTTAGTTTTTGCTCATTTCCACCCGAAAAGTTCGTTCCCAGCTGGAACCAATTAATAGTAGGTTCCACAGCACGAACTCTGATGATGTCCATGGACCGGTCAGTTGTTGAGGAAAAATAAGTCAACAATGGCGCCACCCAGTGGTCTGCCGGAGAACCTCTTCTCCGTCTTCTTATCTCCAGGAGTTGATCCGTGCTTGCTTTCTGGATATAAACAAACATCTGGAATAACAGCACAAACGCTCGCAGGTAATCTATGCGCTCCACCATCTTGTTACAACTGTTTACCACCGCTGTACAGCGCCCTCTGTTGGCGTTGATGTCATATCCTTTGACGTTCCTTCGTTCCAATAAAAGCTGATGCAAACGCAGACTGCTTCCCTGGATAGCTCCTAGGTTCTATGAAGCCTGAATGGAACCGGTTCAAGAACCAGGGTTCTTTTGGTCAAAATGGGCTACAGTGAGATGGAAGAAGAAGAACTACTGATCAGGGTTGCACTACCATTGGTTCCACACAAGCACTGTTCCTAAAAAATAATCCTTGTCCACATGAACGAGCTCTCAGGCAGTGTTGAGTATTCCAGATCAGCAGACGGCGATATACCCCTAACCATAAAGCTATGTTGGCCAATCAGAAGCCTGGCTGTGTCTCAAACCGCACACTTATATACTTTACATGCTGCGCTAATGAATGCACATTTAGCAGTGCTGCACTACTTTACACACTATTTGGTGTTGTGTTGTGCGGTGTGGGATGCAGCTCTGGTGTGGCGGGAGTGCTGGTTAGAGCAGTGACCACTATAGCACATTCTGATGCCTCTGTTCTTTAATATGGTGTAGCAGTAACTCTATATTTAAGTGTAAGCACGTAGTGTACACTGAAAAAAAGACACCTTGGTCAGTGAAATTTTTGTATCTAGTTGTTATATCTTCAAATTCTCATTTTGAGATTGTTGTAAGCTGATTTTAAGGTTACATAACCTCGTCTCCAGGCAGTTTACACTTGATTTAAGTAGACTATATTGCCAATAAAGTGAAAAGAATTGGCTTACTGAAATCAGTTATTTCCATGTCTGCAAGTAAGGTAAATCATTTTTATCCTCTATAATAAGCTAATGATAATCTTAAAATGAGAAACTGAAGATAAATCAACTAGATAAAAGATTTTTTTTACCTGCCAGGATATTATTTTTTGCACTGTAGTGATGTTAAAACTAGCACTAGCATTTTGGCTACGTCTCTGCCATCGCAAAAATCTTCTCATTTAAACAAAGCAGACGTCAAATAAAGGAGATAATGGCGCACACTCGACGTTACAAGCCAAAACACTAAAAGCAGAGGCTGTATTTGAAATGGCATACTACATACTACTCGCATACCAAATCCACCTAATAGTAATATGTAGTCTGCAGTATGTGACCAAACTGAAGATCTGTAGTGTACTGGAGATACCCGGATGGTGTTCTACTCCAATCAGAGGTACTAGTGTACAGGGGGAGCTATCTTCATGGTGTACTGGAGATACCCGGATGGTGTTCTACTCCAGTCAGAGGTGCTAGTGTACAGGGGGAGCTATCTTCATGGTGTACTGGAGATACCCGGATGGTGTTCTACTCCAGTGAGAGGTTCTAGTATACAGGGGGAGCTATCTTCATGGTGTACTGGAGATACCTGGATGGTGTTCTACTCCAGTCAGAGGTTCTAGTGTACAGGGGGAGCTACCTTCATGGTGTACTGGAGATACCCGGATGGTGTTCTACTCTAGTAAGAGGTTCTAGTATACAGGGGGAGCTATCTTCATGGTGTACTGCATCCCATCATGGACCACGGCCTCACCAGCTCTCAGCCTGCTTCAGCCAGAGAAAATGGTGGTGGGTAACACTGGGGAGCTAAACGCAGCCCACTCCGAGTATAAATGTGGGTGTAGTGATTGTAGTGGGGTGTGTGTTCATCAGAATGAGCCTCAGAAAGTTAAAATATACAGGTCTGAAGATTAATAAAAGATGAACTCGCTTTAGAGGATCAGTTTTAGAGTGAAATAGCCGAGGGTAGCTAACAGCTAGGCTAAACGTATTTCAGGTGAACTGAGCAGCGTTAGCAGCAGCTAGCTCTAATCAGTGGATACAGTAATAACAGCTCTGAGGTAAATGTGAGGTAACTGGTCATGTGACTGTGTTAGTATTCTACACTGTAGGTCAGAACTTGTTACTGTACTTTACTGTTACTGTTACTGTACTGTGTACTACACACAGGGGGCATATACAGTGTGCAGTACATACTACTGTAGTATACAGTGTGCAGTATATTAGTGTGTTGTTTCAAACACAGCCTGTGTCTTTACCTAAACAGGTGTGCTTGTTTCCTGCCATCAGAGCCTCGGACCAATCAGAATCCTGGCTGGTTTGATAGGGAGGAGGAGCCTAACCTTTGAAAGGAGGCCTTCAAGATGGCTGACAGAGAGAGTGCATTGTTGCTATATGTGTTTGTGGTTTAATTGAGTACTCTTTATTTTATTTATTTATTTATTTCTGTCCAGTATTTCCTCCAACTTTGTGTACATGAGCTTGTCTCTTGTGTTGGAGGAGAGCTTTAGATTGGCATATTACCCACACTGTTGACTTGGTGTTGCAAGAGCTTGTTTTGTACCTGGGGGTTCAAAAAGGTAAGAAGTGTACGCCCATATATTTGCACCACAAACACTGCAAAAAATGATATCTTGGCAAGTAAAACTGTCTTAAATCCAGCTGGTATTTTAACATCCCTGTGTTATAATTGTTGTCCATCCATCGCTCGTTCAGTATTTTAATGCTTCATGTTTCTAGATAAAAGTGGGGTTGTAATAGCTAGCCTATTTGGAGGTTAGCTGGCTTGATGGTGATTGCTCACTAATGTTTGCTATTAATGGTTAGCTAGGCCTAGGCTAGCCATATTTGGTAGACAGCATTAGCCAGCCTGCTATCAGATGTCTGCCAGGCTGCTTTTGGATTGTCTTATTATGTAGCTTTATTGTTAAATCCCAAATGTTCAAATTCAAAGGCAGCTAATCTACCATCTATTCCATGTTTGCTACGGCATCACTTGGACCACCCTACCTAATCCAAAGCTTCCAATAAAGCGACTCATGAATGAGAACACAGGTATCACAAACTAACCCAACACTACAGATGGGTGGATTAATAACTAAATATCAATACTTTCAATTCGGTTTTAAGAATAGATTTTGGTTTTGTAGAATAGTGTTTGGTTTTAAGAATAGATTTTGGTTTTATTGGCTAGTGTATGGTTTTAAAGAACAGATTTTGGTTTTAAAGAACAGATTTTGGTTTTATAGAACAGATTTTGGTTTTCTTGGCTAGTGTTTGCTTTTGTAGAACAGATTTTGGTTTTGTAGAACAGATTTTGGTTTTGTAGAATAGTGTTTGGTGCAAACATATCACTTGTTTGTTTAGTAGGATGGATGTGTCTGTCAATGGAAAGTAAAGAAAGCAAAAAGCTGACTAAATTATGATATAGTATAGGAACTACTTTTCCTTATGCCTTCTTCCTCTGCCCACAAACAAGAAGCAGTTTCAAACACAATGTCAAAGTCTCAAGATTTAAAATGGCCCTGGTACAGTGAATATTGTGGTACATGTGGCCTACACTACGAGGGTTCTTTAAAACGTCCAGTAGAATATTAGATACTTGTTCTTTACTTTTATCTGGCATCCTTTTGATGAGTTTTTATTTTCTTTAGCCATATAATGAACTTTTAAATGTAACTATTCAGATATGAATCTGATGAATACACAATTAGCTGCAGAATTTTCAGTTCACATGTGAATTACTAGTTTAGGTGAATAGAATTTCACAATCACTGAATGCTAAAATTAATTTTAAGTGATTTTTTTTTTTAAAAAAGCAAGGAACCCTAATTTCTGAAAATTTAATTAATAATGTCAGACTTTGTTATACATTTGTTTGCTTACGAATTATTGTTGTTGAAAATAAACTTTATAGTATTGGTATTAGGGTTATTAGCCTTGGTATTACTGTTTCAGATCGGATAGAAAATGAGTGGTATTGCCCTTCCCTACCCAACACTCTGGCACCAAAGAAATGTGCAGTTGGGCCAGATTTGATGGAGGCTTTCCCTAGCACAATTCCACTGCTGGTAGACCTGTATGACCGTATGCTTCCATACACCTGCAGATTCAGCTACTTCCTTCACACTATGGTCTTTGGCACGCCCAAATGCAGTCACTCCTTTTAGCCAATCATTAACATCTGCTTTGGAGCCATTTTCCACACATGGAACGAGACATTCCCTGCACTGTACCACCTCTTCCCAATCTATGGATCCCATCACTCACACCCCGAAGGTATTTATAGCCCCTTCATCCTCGTGCAGTGCCATCTGCAGGAGCCTGAACTTACTACCACCTTTGATATGCAAAGGGGGATATGCAAACTGATAAGTGATATTGATATATGCCCTCCCTCAACATCAGACCTGTTTGGTGGTCCTCTCAGCCTGGAGGTGCTGGGCTTGAACCCTAATAACCCCATGCATTCATATACTCTGCTTGTGTTGAATTCTATTTAGTGAATTTGTGTCTCAAAGCAATGAAGCATGACATCATATCTCATTTTAAGTCTTGGCTGTAACAGCTTTTTAAGTGTAAAGTTTACACAAGGGCTGCTATTGGCCAAGATGGCTAATACATTTCCACAGCCTCAACTAATTGGAGGCTTATTAAAATTCTCCCGTCAGCTACCTTATGGACAAATTCTTTCTGCAAGACGACTCTCTACAAGTACAGCAATCCAAACAGTGCTTTTCTGCTGTCATACCTCATCTCTTTTTATTTAGTTCCTTCTCTCTATTCCCTCATAAACCCCTATGGTCTTAATATCAAGGCTATGATTTTAGTTTTAAATCAGCAATGCAGAACTAAATTCCCTCCCTGCTGCAGATCAAATGGGCTTCTGGCTCCCTCCGCTCCAATAGCGGGAGCAGAACTGGCCTAAATTGAAGTTTAAATTCCAAGAAAATGGTTTTCTCTGCCGCAGAATACTTATTCGCTTTTATTAATGTCAAGTGAGATTATTCTGTGAAGCTAAATTTCATGCTCCCTCTGCTTTGATGAATAGGCTACTTCTGCACACCCTCCCAAAAATAAAAAGCCTCCAACTTCATTTCCCTCAAAATCACTTGCATATACGGAAACGGACTGTCTGGCGTTTCAAGTTCATGTTGGGCTGTGGTGGTGTTTATGCTCAGGGTCTAAATCCTTCAGTCAGTATTAAATGAAGAGCTTATATGAATACTTGGCTTTGTTAATTACATACTTCATCTCTACATATTCCCTCTGATGCAGCGGCAGTCAAAAGTTTGGAGACGAGTTTAGCGACGTCGTCAAAACGGTGAAACCAAACATATGGAATTATGAAGTAACCAGAAACCTGTTAAACAAATCAAAATAATTTTAGGAAGGTAAAAACAGACATTCAACCAATGAAAATCTATGAGGTCTGTGTAGAGAGGGTCACAGGTTTCCGCTTTCTGGGTGTTTATATTGTGGAAGACTTAACCCGGGGCATGGACACCACAGAACTGAAAGAAGGCCCACTAGAGATGGTACTCTCTGAGGGTCCTCCGGAAGACTAACATCGCTCAGAGACTGCTGGTGTCCTTGTACCATTCCACGATAGAAAGCGTTCTCACCTAAAGCGTCTGTGTGTGGTTTTCTAGCTGCGCTGTTGCACAGAAACAAAAGGCTGCAGAGGATCATCAGGTCTGCCGAGAACATCATTGGGTGCTCTGTACCTACCCTGGATGGCCTACATAGTTCCAAAGAGCCCCCAAAGAGGACAGAGGATTACTATGGACACATCGCACCCTGGAAACCTTCCGTTCAAACAGTTAGATGGTACAGAAACATCAGGTCTTGGACAAACCGCCTCAAAAACAGCTTTTATCCCACAGCTGAATGAGCCTTAAACAACTCTAACGCCTAGCTACACTTCACACCCTAGTGTCACAAGTTTGTATACTGATATAACAGTTTAAATTATTAAAATACTAATTTTATTTTTAACTGGTCTTATTGCTGTTTTGCACAGTGTGTATTGCGCCTAACTTTTGTTGTACATGGTACAATGTCAAAGAAATTCTATTCTATTTGAAGTAAGTAAAAAATAAGTAAATATCATGTTCAATTTTTTCCGTTTATCGGTTAAAGGGGATGCCGACTTAAACACAGCAAGTCACCAAACTGTTGTCCAGTGACCTTGGGTTACTGCATTTATGTTCTTGCTCTTTTTATTTTTTGACTTGCCACCATTCCTCTATCCTTGGTTCCAGCACACGTTTAGCTTTCCATGTCCCATTATCACTCTTTTACACTGGCTGCCCAAAAAGAACTTCATGCGCTCTGATATTTGGTAAGACCAGCTTTTAGCTTGGTTTGCATTCGTTATGCAACATCAACATTTACTTTTCTGGGTTTCTCTGACCTTTAGGGTGCTGTGGAGCTTTCTGTGCGTATAAATAGCTATAAAGTATAAAGCACGCTGCAGAGGGAGAAACGTCTCCCGCAGCAACTTTTGGAATTCCAGCCCTTTCCTCTGTGATGAGGTGATGTCATCTCGTAACACAATCCTTACAGCCCGCCTACTGGCTCACACAACAACACAAAGCCATTGCTGGAGAATGTGTAGGGGCAGAACAGCTCTTGCAGTTGACCAATCAGAGCATAGTGGGTAAGCCGACCAATCAGAGTACACTAGGCTCATTGGGAGGCGGGGCTTAAAGAGTGAACAACCTGAGGAGGATGTGTTCCTCTTTTGAGTCTTGGTTCCTCGCGAGGGTTCTTCCTCTTGCTCTGAGTGTGTTTTCCCTGGCCACTGTTGCCCTTGGCTTGCTCATTGGGGGCTCGGACCTGGATTCTCGGTAAAGCTGCTTTGACATCTGTTGTAAATAGAGCTATATGTAAATAAACTTGACTTGAACAGTGTGAACACATGTACAGTACGAGTTTTGGGAAAAATTGAAGCATGTAAATGTATTGTACCAGAACCCTATACAGTAATGGACATTGTAAATGGACATTGTAAATGGACATTGTAAATGAGCATGTTGGGTTTGTTTTAAAGCAATATGTGCTTATTTTTAATTACTGCTTTATCCCAGGAATTGCCTTTGAGGCTCTTTGTGCATTTTGCTGCCCTGTAGACATGTAGCCTAAACATAGCTTCATAATGACTCTTTGAAAGGTGTTAATGTTGAAATCTGTGCCGATAAAATGTAGCCAAATTGTATATTCTCTTGGTTTATTTGGTTTATGTTCTCTTCATAGCTGGATATATTCGGCCGGATGTTTTCTGCCTTCACTTGGAATAAAACTGAGGAAAAGCAATTCACTGTTTAATAAATATATATATTTCATTCTATTGTTTAAATTAAACCATGTCACTGGGATGATCTTTTCTTTTTAAAATTAATGCTTCAGCAACAAACAATCCTTTAACAGTACGAATAAGTAGGCATGTAGGCAGAGCTGGTCAACTGGAAGCTAACCGGCTAATGGGCTAATGCTACAATGATAAAATGCAGACTTTAAGTTCAAGCCTTGAGAGAAGGAGAATGAAGTGCAAAGTCAGGAATGTTGATGCATGCCTGTTCACAAGTTAACACTGCGCTGAGCTAACCTGCTAGCTTGATGCTAACCGAGCACAGTAAACATATAAGGAGCTTTAAAAGATTTCTGGAAAAAGGGTTTCTCAAACAACACAAGCATTCACGTGTCCCAACAGTAACCATCCTTTATATCGCAGAGTCTGCCTGAGGACAACGTGGGACACGTCGCACCGTAATTGAACCACCGCAGCACTGAAGACCACCACCTAGCGCTCCTGAACAGCCGGGACAGCAGGCAGATCGGCAGTCACACTCTTCAATCTGAAGGTAGGCGCAAACTCTCTACTGCTACCCTACTAACCAGCCCCATGGCCCAGCACGGAATGGCACGAGCAGCACGTCTTTAAGCTGATGGTCCCCACTACAGTGTTTCTGGGATTCTCTCCGAGTGTGTCCCTGCAAACACAGTTGTGTTGTGATGACAACCTGTTGAAATGTAATTCCTAGGAAAGTTGTAGTGGCAACATTGTCACAACCTCCCATACATTGTCCCAACCTCCTGGAATCATTCCTAGGTTCTGTTATTTCTACATGGAATGTCATGGAATTCTGCTAATGCTGACCTTACACCAAATGATTTTCAAGCGATTTTACTGTCGCAGACAAATTTCGGAACAAAATAATGAGTCTTGCTAGAGTTGCGTCGCGCTCACGTCATCTCGATCATTAAGTGTAAGGTGGTCAGGATTGCAAGTCAGTCTGTTTCTTGTCCTGGCGTTACGATAAAATCAACCGTGTTTCATATTATCGTAAGTCGTAGGTCTTGGCTTGACAGAAATTGCTGAAGCCCTCGAAATCCCCGGGGCTAATGCGAGCCTGAGTCATGGGCCTGAGACGTCACAAACGTAAACACATCCAAGAGTTCATTAATGCGCAGAAATGTGCAGTAAACAGTCCGATTCTAAATCACGCACGTTTTAATGCTATTTTCATGTTTTTCTATCTGGTAGTTATGCTATGCTAAAGCTAACTAGCTAGCTAAAACACTGCTGAACGGGGCTACAGTGTTTATGTTTAGCCTACCAGCGAACATGATGGGAAATAATCTCAAAATCTAGTTGCAGTCTTGTAAATAGTGACTCTGCAAGATTCCCAGTCTTTGCGAAATCATAGTCTGTGACTAAAAGTCTGTGACTAAAAGTCTGTGACTAGTCTTTAGATGTGAGAGGGTGTCAGACTTTAGTCTATTAAACGTCTTTTCAAAGTCTTCTAGTGTAAGGTTAGCATAAGCTGCCAACAGGTATTTATAATGCCACATAACAGCACTACTTATTTGGTTGTTGTGACGACCTTGTTGAGACAACATAACCCACACCACCTTTTGACAACATTGTTGCGTCGATGTGACGATGTTGTGTTGCGGACATCCACAGTCATGCAATCCAATATCCGATTTTATTACCCCGTTCCTTTAGCGTTGTTGAGATGTTGTTAGCATTCTGCTTGGCTGGAAGTTTTGTCTGTAAGTCAGTGGGATGCAGGAATAATGCCTGATATGTACGTTTGGGTTTATTGCATGCTCTGCAAGGACGCCGCAAGGTGCACCAACACTAGCACCGTGTACCCGCTCCTCCCTCCTCCGTCAGGGCCGTCGTCAGTCACCGAAAGGTCACCGGCCAAACAAATTAAGTCCAAAATCACTCAGAAGGCCGAAAACAAGAGCCTTTTTCCTTTTTTCCTTCTACCTCCAGGGCACTAGCGGGCTGGGATCCTTCGACCGGTGGTTTGCAGCCTCCGTAGAAATTTGCTAAAGATATTTTATTGTGGATCCCGTGTTTTTCGGAGCTGGCTGGCGTAGGCCGCTCGGAGTGGGCCTGGATGTAGTTAGCATTTTTTGGATCTGGTGTCACGGCTGAGTTTATGCAGCGCTGTGGTGAGCTCTTTGCTGGAAGTTGCTCTGCAAGCTGTTAGTGATTGAAGAACACTTGCTTTGTTGTGACAGGTCAATGAAGCCAGTGGCTGACAGATGTCTCGGGGAGAGAGAGAGGGAGAGAGAGAGAGAGCGGTTCAGGCCGTGTCCGCTTTAGCTGTAGAATAAGGACCCGGCTTGTTTCATCCTCCTCCGGACCCGTGTGTTACGAGCTTCCCGCTCCTCTGAGTGAACCGACTCTCCGACTCTTTATTGTGACTTACTTATCCTGTTAATGCGAGCTATTACCAAGCTCACAATGTTACTATAGCAACTAACCTGATAACGTGTGGTGGCGGAGTGCGGTGATGGATTGCGTGTGCATGCTGTGTCATATCTAATTACTTCAAACAGACTGTACAGAGCTCTATTCCAGCGCCGCACGCACAATCAATAAACATGGAGGCGACCCAAACACCTCCTCCTCTTCCTACTCCTCCCTCCCCCTGTTCCCTCACTCCCTTTAACCAGTCTCGCACAATCACTCCATCTACTTCTCTCTTCCTCTCTCTTCCCTCTCACCATCTCTCTCTCCTCTCTCCTTTATCTTTTACCATCTGTCTCACTCATGTTTACCTCTCTACCTCACTCTTTTCTTTGTTTCTTTCTCTCTCTCTCTCTCTCTCTCTCTCTCTCTCTCTCTCTC
>JAVGWN010001481.1:0-12338 GCA_034552555.1 Semaprochilodus insignis | reverse complement strand
TAAATAAATGCCACATTGAAGTGGGTTCTCTGTAGAGGAGGTGTTCATTCATTTACACCAAGAAAATGAACAATAATGTGGAATTAGACTAGTGCACACACCTTTCCCAGCATGGCACACTAACTTTACAAGGTACTGCACTGATACCAGTAAATGGGCATTCATTTTTTTTTCAGTTAGTGTAATAACAGTATCGTCTACAAGTCCAAAACCAGACCAAACAGCTACAACCAGACTGTGGATGCTATGACTGTGATCATTTCTGTGGGAGGGAAAAAAGCCATTGCCATCAGCTATAGGTCACTTACCCAAACGCTCTGAATGCGTGACGTGAAAAGTGGCTTTTTTATTTCTTCAGTTTTTAGGTCAGGGCTAATGGAGCGCTTTAGAACGCACTTAGAATAGAAATGGAAAGAACACAAACAGCCCAGTTCACCCTTGTCCAGCCTAAGGTCCAGCTCACGACTGGCAGCACAACAAAGTCATCCTCAAAGTTACCAGGCTCAGTAAGGTCGTCTGAGGTCAGGACCCTCCAGACTGGGGAACAGGTAGAAGAGTTAGAGCCCTATTTTAATCCCTCTCCTCCCACTGCTGATCCGCCTCCTTCAAACACGTGCTGACTGTGACTAACAGACCATTCAGACCCCCCTTTTCTGGTTATCTGAACATCTGGAGAGACTCAACCCACTTACTTCTGTAACAGCTGCAGCAGCACGGACGCAAATACCCAATTACAACTAATTATATATATACACACAGAAACACAGTGAATTAAAAACACAACAACGTTAAACATACAATCTCACCGGACAAAGAAGAGTCTCCTGTGACTGAACCGTACCTAACACCATGTAGTACCTCCACCAGCACCAATAACAGCTGGGACTGGATTGGGCATGGACTGGACAAGGTTCTGGATGTAGGCCACATCAATGTTCAGACACTCTTACATCAAAGAATTGGTCAGTTGATCCAGATTTGGTGGATGCCTTCCCTGGCACAATTCCGAGGAGAATTCCCTATAGACTGGGATTTTATCCACTGCTGGTAGACCCGTATGACCATACGCTTCCATACACCTGCAGATTCGGCTACTTCCTTCACACTATGGTCTTTGACACGCCCAAATGCAGTCCCTCCTTTTAGCCGATCATTAACATCTGCTCTGGAGCCATTTTCCACACATGGAACGAGACATTCCCTGCACTGTAGCACCTCTTCCCAATCTATGGATCCCGTCACTCACACCCCGCAGGGATTTATAGGCCCATCATCCTCGTGCAGTGCCATCTACAGGAGCCTGAAGTTACTACCACCTTAAAGCGTCTGAAGAGCTTTTATTATACATTAGCTGTTCGTTCTGTGTGCACACTGGAAAATAATCTGGGGTTGGTCCACTGATCCGCATCTGTAAATAGGAAATAAACAAAGTGACTCGGCACAAACCACACAACACTCTTCCAGCCAACCAGCAACAGGGGCTGCTCATGCTCAGGACAGGGGGAGGGGGAGGGGCTATGTGCTGAACTCCACACTTCGTCAAGAACGAGAGATGGAGGAACAGCCACAGAGGAGAAGATCTGAAGAACAAAGAACAATTTCCACCTTAAAAGGTGCAGCAGTTACATTCTGGCGCCTGAGGCACCTGAATAAAGGCTGCACCATTTAAGGTGGAACAGAATTATTCAAATAAGAAGCTGAGGCACCGGAGGGTAGCCTACCTGCTGCAGCTTTTAAGGTGGACTGGAATAACTGGTGAATAGAATCTGACTTGAGCTTCATGGAGAGTTGAAAGGCATGTATAGGGTGACGAGGTTGCTTTAGGTCAGTATGGTTTTGTCCTGTTTGCTAATGTCTATGATAGTAACTGGTGAGCATCACTGCAGCGGTTGTAGCGACAGTGTTGTCAGTGTTGGCTCCATCACTCACGGTGTGGTTGTTTGCTCTAACAGTATATCCGGCGTTTGTCCGTTTGTGAAGGTTCTTCTCTCTAAATAACAGTTTGCTGGTCCACTGTCATTCAACTCGGCAATGCAAGGCCATGAATTTGGGGGCGGAGCTTCTGAAGGAGCACTAAAAGGAGGGATGTGTTTGTTTGCTGTTGAGTTCAAATATTAACAGGCGTTCTCCAGAATCACATACTGCTCCTTTTTAGCTGAGATGGTTCTGAATACGCTGCCTGATGTCTGAGACGCTGTTTATGATAGTCTGGAGAAGATTTCAGCCTTAAACTCCATTCATGGTGGAGGGATACATGCTGCAGGGCGCTGTGAGGTCAAATAGTCCCCCAAAGAAACATATTATTTCCAGGTTTTCCAGATTTTCCATCATCAACATTGAATATAACACTCAGAAGACATGTGTAGGTTCACTGGTGGTTCTAGATAGTCAATAAAATGTCTATATGGATGTTGTAAGATCGCATACTGCTCCTTTAATCATCAAAGTAAAACACATCTTGTGCTTTTTTTGTTATTATGGAATATTAGAGAAGATTTGACACCGCTTGTTTATTGAAACCCATTATTCCCATGTTATTATTATTATTGTTATTTTTGCTTGTTTGTTTGTTTGTTTGTTTTAAAAAGGATACGGGACCAGCATCCATAGGAAAAGACAACCTGTCCAGTGGCACTCCGGTAACATTCAGTGGTGTTGAGGTTCTGGACTCTGGGGTGGTCAGTCCATTGTTCTGAGAACACCAGCAGCTTCTTTGTTGGATGTGTGTGTCTCCTTTTCTCAGTGAGGAGCTTCTTGAATAGCTACACCTCCTTTCAGACCTCCATAGTGTGGAGGTATCTTCTCTCAGTGGAAGAAGGGTGGACAGAAACACCTGTGGATGTTCTCAGATCTGAAGCGGCTTGATGTTCTCCTCTCTCTCAGAGATGAAGGTGCTGTTTATGTGATGGGGACAGTGTTGGTGTGTCTACCAGGTCTTCCAGGTGGTTGTGAGGAGTCCCACTTCATTTCCTTAGGCTTTCTCCTTCTCTGTGATAAGAAGTCGTAACTGAGAAAAGGAAATAGACGTCAAAGAGAAATCAAATAATAAAGGTGTTGGTGTGCTCAGGATGATGGACGTCTGGTTCCTATGACCACCACTGTGAACAGCTCTAGTTCCCTAGAACAGAGCCACTCTGAATCAGTTAGTTTACGTTTAAAGCGTTTAATTATGCACAAATTTTAAACGTTGACTGGACTTTCCCTCTTTAGATAAAAGGTTCATACTTCCTGCACCTGAAAAGCCCAATTCCTGCTGTTTCTCTGTTTGTCGAGAAGCCTGGGCGTTTTTGGTGACAGCCTAAAAAACAGAAACCATAAAATCACCTCGACCACGCCCCCTTGGCGGCTGTCCACAAGGCTGCGTTCAACTTGCGCAGCCTTTTACCCCAAACGACCTCGCGCTTCTTTCAAGCGGAGAAAGGAGGCGGAAACAGGTAAATTAGAGATGTCAGATCTCATTACAGAAAACACATAATAACGCTGTCAAACAAACACGAGCCGCCTGCAGGTAAGTCCGAGTGGGACCCGCGCTGTCTGCGCTCCCTGAACGCAGCCTTGACGCGCACGCAGGCAGTCAGAGCGCAGAGTGGAGCTAGGGGGATGTTTTGATGCTAGTTAGCCAACCAGCTAATCTGTTTCCACGGATCTGGTCCAGTTACACATCTACGGTAAGCTGCATCTGTAAAGACGGGATGTGGGGGGCGGAACTGCGGGATGTGACGAGCTGAATCCGGGCTAAGACAGGCTGTCTAACAGGGCGGTGACGTTTAGCTAAGTCAGCTAAGCTAAGCTAAGCTAGGTTACCTCATCCAGCCTGAGCTGCAGCTCCTCTCCTCTGGGTGAAGGTCCAGACTAAGGCCGAGTTAGACACGGGAGTCCATTCGGCTCTATCATGTAAACTCGTCACTGCAGCTCCAGCCTGGAAGCTGAGGGACACGGTGTGAGAGAAGAACCTCTGAGAGGAACCAGGACCCACAATTACACCTTCTCCTGGACCTATGAAGAGAACATTAGTACCTGCCAGTGTCTGATTCAGCTCTGCAGGGTTCTTTACCTCGCTCAGCTCACCTGGCCCAGCTCATCTTCTGATTGTGGAATCCTTACCAAGGAGTCAAGGTGGATCAGGTGTGTTCTGAGCAGGGTCAAGGTGGATCAGGTGTGTTCTGAGCAGAGTCAATGTGGATCAGGTGTGTTCTGAGCAGGGTTAAGGTGGATCAGGCGTGTTCTGAGCAGGGTCAAGGTGGATCAGGTGTGTTCTGAGCAGGGTCAAGGTGGATCAGGTGTGTTCTGAGTAGGGTTAAGGTGGATCAGGTGTGTTCTGAGCAGGGTTAAGGTTGTTCAGGTGTGTTCTGAGCAGGGTTAAGGTGGAGTGGGTGTGTTCTGAGCAGGGTTAAGGTGGATCAGATGTGTTTTGAGCAGGGTCAAGGTGGATCAGGTGTGTTCTGAGCAGGGTTAAGGTGGAGCAGGTAATTAAAATAGCTAGCTCACTGGTAGGGTCCCGCATACTAAATTGAAATAATCAGTTTAACGTGAGAACGAAAGTAACTAGTTTGAAGTAGTTAAAGGAGCAGTGTGTAACCTCTAGTGGTGAGTTTGGGTATTGCTACATACTGAAATGTAACAGTTCAGATCACCACTGTCCCCCGATAAGCTGATCTGCACCATCAGAACATCCTCTCTTAATGCTGGAAACTCTTTCTGATAAACACAGTCTAGTACAGGTTCTCCTGTTCCACCTTAAATGGTGCTGTGGCTACTTTCTGGTGCCTGAAGCATTAAAATACCAGCTGCGCCAGTTACAGAGCTGAATGTTGTACCAAAATGCAAATACTGCTCTATTTAAGGTTGAACAGTGTTATTAATAACAATAATAATAATAATAATAATAATAATAATAAATAAATATTAATAATAATAATAGCAATAACAGTAATAATAATAATAATAGATTAATAATAATAATAATAGTAGTAGTAATAATAATAATAATAATAATAACAACAACAATAAGAAGAATAATAATAGATTAATAATAATAGTAATAGTAATAACAGTAATAATAAGGAGAAGGAGAAGCTGGATGTCGGTGCCGGTATGTAAATACTGCACCGTTATTGTGGCTGTAATAAGGATAATCAGGAATAATCCTACCTGGAGTTTTATGGGCGGAGCTACTGATAAATATGTTCTACAGTAGAACATTCCAGCAAGGGTTCTCCTTCTGTCTCTGTCCTCCAGTTGGTGCTATAGCGCCCCCTAATTGAAGCTGCTGGTTCAGTGTAACAGCGTGAGAGTCTCTCTGTACAGCCCGTGTGTGGTGTGTCTGTTCTGGGCTCCTGTAGAAACATGGTGGTGAGAGTCTCTGCTGGAAGACGAGCTGCTCCTATGTAGATATGAAGACTCAGAACACACAGAGATGTGTAGTTACAGGTAATTATACACTAATGAGGACCCAGTTCTGTAGAGTATAGCACAGTTCTGATCATAACCCCCTATAAACCTCACACACCGCACCTTTAATAGGGGTAATTATTCAGATAGTGTGGGGATATTTTGAGAACCTGTTATATATGGACTCAAAATCTGGAGAAAGTCGGTCTGATGTGTAACCGAGTGATTGTTTTACCATATTCACTCATTTATTTGATTCTTTATAAATAATTCATAGTTAACTGATTAGCCATAACCCTAACCCCACCTCCTCATATCTCCTCTCACCTCCACTGACCATATAGGACACTCTGTAGTTGTACAGGTCCAGACTGTAGTCCATCTGTTTCTCTGTATACTGTATTACCCTGTTCTTCAGTGGTCAGGACCCCCACAGGACCACCACAGAGCAGGTACTATGTGGGTGGTGGATCATTCTCAGCACTGCAGTGACACTGACGTGGTGGTGGTGTGTTAGTGTGTGTGCAGGTGTGAGTGGTGTCCACTCACTGTCCACTCTATTAGACACTTCTACCGAATATCCGAATCCCGAACCTAAAACCTGAGCACCTTCCGGTCGCACCGAACGGGATATAGGATAAGATCATCCTCTATTAATCCCACAGTGGGGAAATTTGCAGTATCTGTCAGAGCTGTGGGAGTTCCTCAAGGCTCCTGGCTGATCTGCTTCCTCTTCCTCTTGTTTTTCAGATCCGTGTTTGGATACAGGCAGGGGTGGCGTCGGACTGACGGTTGGAGGGAACGCTCCTGTGTTATGTGCTCTTATGGTCAGAATTCCAATCAAGCTAAATGGTTGACTGCATCTCACTCAAGTGGACTACTCATGGCCTTTTCCGACGGGACACTTCCCTTTTAAGCAGGATAGCGTTCCCTGAATGTTGTCCTGTTCCCTTCACTACTGTAATCTAAGCCAGCTGTTGGAATTCTGTTTGGTTTGGACCGCCTGCATCCAGTTTTTAATTAAGCCTCACCGACTACTGGAAGGCCGGCATGCCACGGTCCAAAGAAATTTCCGAAGAGCTCCGCAAAAAAGTTGTGGAGGCTCATCAGTCTGGAAAAGGGTACAAGCTCATTTCCAAGGCTCTTGGGCTGCCCAAGACAACAGTCAGATCCATACTCTGCAAATGGAAGCGGTTCGGGACGGTCGGGAACCGACCCAGGAGTGGCCGTCCCCCCAAAATCTCTCCAGGAACGCGGCGGGATATCATCCGCGAGGTGATGAAAAACCCCTGCACGACCTCCAAGGATCTGCAGGCCACTCTGGCTTCGGCTAACATCCGCGTTCACGATTCCACCATCAGGAGGATACTGGGAATTCATGGAAGACCGACTCTGAGCGGCCTCGAGGACAGCATGGAATTGAAAGGCTCCTCAGAAGAAGAGGGGGGCCACCGGGAGGCCTCGGAGAAGTTATCTGACGTTTCCAATGAATGTAATCGAGACGTGAAGGTCGAGGAAGACCAGAACGACTTAGAATATGATCCTGTCATGGTTCCTCGGGATGAAGAGGTGGCTGGAGGAGAAGCTGTTGGCCAGGATGGGGAAGACTGTCACCACGACGACGACGATGATGACGGTGCCGGTGCCGGTGGTGGGAATGAGGACAGTGAGAAGTGTGTTGATAGCGGAGATGACACTGACAGTGACTGGTGGTGAAACAGACGGCGAAGACGATGAGGAGCGTGGCGGAGACGTCCGACGTGGCTGTATGGGTGCCAACAGAGGTGGAAGTGTGGAGGAGGAAACGGGAGAGGATGTGACTGTGCAAGAACATTCCTACTGACCGCACAAAGCTAGAACCTAACCTACAGCGAGTCTAACTTATGGCGGTTAGGAGGACCACCAAAATATCTGGACACTGGGGCGGGGACAGGGCGGGGACGGGGCGGGTTGGGGTTAGGGTACCAAACTACATATATGTGCCGAGTGGTGTCATGGTGTGCCTTATTGGCTGAGCTGCCGATCCTTGGATAGTGATTGGATACGGTAGGAGTGAGTGGGTTGATTGATGAGGTGAGGTCCTGGTGCTCCCAGTCTGACGTAGAGCGCCACTAAAGGAGCACTAATGAATTCTACTGGTCAAAAGTTTGGACACACTTGAGTGCATGTGTTTCCGGTTCCCTTAACGCTCCCGTAGAACACGTCTGTGTGTAGTTGTGTGTATGTGTGGGGGTGTATGTGTAGGTGTGTGTGTGTGTGTGCATGTGTAGGTGTGTGTGTGTGTGAAGATGTGTGATGTGTGTGTGGCTGTGTGTATGTGTAGGTGTGTGTGTGGGGGTGCGTGTGTAGATGTGTGATGTGTGTGTGCTTGTGTAGGTGTGTGAGTGTGTGTGTGTGTAGATGTGTGTAGGTGTGTGTGTGTGTGTGTGTAGTTGTGTGTATGTGTAGGTGTGCGTGTGGGGGTGCGTGTGTAGATGTGTGATGTGTGTGTGCTTGTGTAGGTGTGTGTGTAGGGGTATGTGTGTAGATGTATGTGTGATGTGTGTGTAGATGTGTGATGTGTGTATAGTTGTGTGCATGTGTAGGTGTGTGTGTGTGAAGATGTGTGATGTGTGTGTGTGTGTAGTTGTGTGTATGTGTAGGTGTGTGGGGGTGTATGTGTAGATGTGTGTGTGCATGTGTAGGTGTGTGTGTGTGTGTGTGTGTGAAGATGTGTGATGTGTGTGTAGTTGTGTGTATGTGTAGGTGTGTGTGTGGCTGGACCAGTGTGTTCTAACCTGTACATGTGACTGTAGTGAGGCCTCGGAGGGGAACTCTGGCACAGTGCCAGATCACCCATATCCCGGTGTGTTATCACCTCAGATTCCTGAGCCCTCAGATAACACTGTATTACAGTCGTACTGTAACAGAGTACTCAGCAGCTCCGCACGCTGTACTGACTGGGGTGTGGAGTTAGCGCAGTGCTAACAGGTGCAGACCTATGTGTTTCCATTAGCTTCATTAGCCGCGTGGCTCTGACGGAGCGCCAGGCGCGTCTCGGCTGATATCGGGGGTGAACTGTAACCAGTGTATTTTGTGTTTATCTGTTTTTTTGATCCCCTCGTCTCTCTGGGTCGCACGGTCAGCATGTCTCCTCCGGCCAGACCCAAACTGTCCCTGTCAGATTTGGAACTCAGTTAGAAGGAGATACATGCTGAGGTAGGCCTGATGTCGGGAATGTTCTCCGGAGTGATGTCCGTGTTCATAGCTCGTCGTTTCCTGTCACCTGTGTAAAGGTTTGCCTGATTCCCGGAGTTCTGTAATAGCCTGTACATATTTGTGTATCCCTGTGTTGGACGAGACCTTCAGAGAGCAGGCAGAAGTTCTGAGATGGGTTCTGTTGTGAAGGAACCGAGAGGGTGCTAAAAGGAGGTTACAGATCGTTTATTTCTGTTTTACTCCTCAAATAAAATGATTAACCTGGAGCTGTGAGAGTGTGGTATGTGTTGGATCGGGGGGGCGGGGGGAACGGGCGGTCTTCTTCCTGTTATCCAGGTCCAGCTTACAGACACATGCTGCCTTGTTAATGTACTGACCTGCAGGGACTGACCCCTGTTAGAGGGTAAGATAGAGAGTAAGATTTTTAAGGTAGCACTGGATTTAAGGTGATGGTGAAGTTAAGGTATTAATAGATTTAAGGTGTCAGTGTTTATAAAGTGGTAGTGAATTTAAGGTAGTGGTTTTCAGGTTGCAGTGAAGGTGGCAGTGACTTTAGGGCAGCAGAATACTTGGATTTTAGGTAGTAATGGATTTAAGGTAGCACAGCTACCTCCACAGCTTTACCTCCACAGCTGTACCTCCACAGCTTTACCTCCACAGCTTTACCTCCACAGCTTTACCTCCACAGCTGTACCTCCAAAGCTTTACCTCCACAGCTGTACCTCCACAGCTTTACCTCCACCGCTATCAAATCAACTTAAAGTTCGTTCACAGACTTTCCCTTTCCAGCTAAATTTTACAACTCTGTAGAGTGACAGTTCCAGAGGCAAGGGGTGTCCAGGGGTGTCCAGGGGTGTTTAATGCCACCCTTGCATGACCTATGGCCACCACGGGTGTGCAGAATGAGACAGTCGTCCTTAATCTGTAGGACAGAGAAGACCTTCCATCACGACAGCGACCTGTTAGTTACAGGTGGGTTATGATGATGATGTCAGGTGATGATGTCATCAGTAACCTGCGTCTGGGTTCACCTCCTTGTGTGGAGTAGGTTCCAGGCCCGCGCTGCCAGTCAGGTCCCGTGCACACCCTCTATAGAGCCTTAAAGCTTTAGGAGAGTGTGACTCAGCCGTAGACTCTGTTGTAAAGTGGTTTCGTAGGAGTGCTCTGGTGTGAAAGGTCGCCTGTGTCTCCGCCTGTGACGCTCCGTGTCTCATTGGACTTTTCTCGTCAGGATGTAGACCTGCTGAACGTGCTGGGATTAAACTGTAATTTCCTCTCCTTCTTTACGAGTGGTGTAAGATTCCCATCAGTGCAGACGTGAGCGGTTCTTCGGTTCCACACTGTTTTGGGTGGGTTTGTATTTTTAGGCTAACGGTGTTGGACCTCTACCCTTGCCTTCAGGGCGTTAGTTGAGGAGTGACCCGGAACGTCTTGGTGGCATTTTCATATTGACTCAGAACTTCAGAAATCTCGGTTGTGAAAGCGTGAACAAACAGATTGGCACAGTTCGGAGTGCCGTTGAGTCATACTTCCTGAAACGAGGGAGGCGGGTGATTACTCACAGAACATTCCCTCTCTGGATGTACACAGAGCTCCTCTGGAGGGGAACCTCTGGTCTGAGTCAGTGTCATAAGCCTGTCCCCTGAGTGCTTCAGTGTGGGGAACAGGTCAGATTATTCCTCAAAACACACAAAGATCATGTGGAACGTTTAAACATTTCAGTAGAGCCAGTAGAGCCTTCCACGGCTAGCGCGTGGGCATTGCTTCCCTAGGACCAGGGCTATCCTCCTTATTCTTATATTCCAAGAGTCCTCTGTTCCCTATTCCTAGGAAAGTCTTATGTTCCCAGGGTCCAGCATTGGCTTTCCATGGGATATAGCTCCAAAAGTCTCAATCGTACCTCACACATATATTCACACACATTAACATTCTGATGTTACATAGTCAGAATAGAAAATCAGAAATTAAGTTTATTACACTTTGGAATTCAGTGAATCTCTCCTGGCGTTCTGTTTTGTGTGCTGGATATAAATCCGGTGTTGGTACACAGTTCTGGATTTGTAAATGGGAAATAACAAAGTGGCTTGGCTCAAACATCACAGCGCATCAGCAACAGGGGGCATTTCTGCTGGTGCACTGGAGAGGGGAAGGGGAGGGGCTACATGCTGAACCAAACACATTGTGGAGAAGTGGGGATAGGACTGGGAACATAGGACCCTGGAAACGTATGAGCCTCTGAAAATAGAGCTATAGGAACATAGGACATTGGGAATACGAGGTGCTGAGAACATTGTATCTTGGGAGTGTAGGACTTTAGGAACACAGTGCACTGGAAACATTGTATCAGCAACATAGAGCCATGGACACACAGGGCCTTGGGAACACCGAACAATGAGAACATAAAGAATTGGAAACGTTGTTTCTTGGGAGCATAGGACCTTGGAACATAGAACCATGGGAATATAGGAGCTTGGGAACTCAGAACAATGAGAACATAGGGCATAGGGAACATTATATCTTGGGAGCTAAGGACCTAGGGAACATAGAACCATGGGAAAACAGGGCCTTGGGAACACAGGCGCCTCAGAATGTATAACCCTGGGAATATTGGAATGTGGGAAACATTGGGCCCTGGGGGGGTCTACCAAAGAAATCCGGAATTTTGTTTAGGCATTTCTCCATTTGTAAAGATAACTGTCCACAGAGGTGTTTTATGGCCCATCGGCTCCATTTTGGGTCCTCTGGACAAATCCACAAACCTAAACGGGAGGAACTCAGAAACGGAGCAGGACATGGACCTGTATGACGGTTGTTACGCAGTGGTCCAAATTCCCGGTGGTGTTCTTGCTCAATCCCGATTGAAGGTGTACTGAACATGTACTTCTTGTATGTGTGCGGGTGAGCGCGTTCATGTGTTTGTGTATCCTCATCAGAGTTGAGAAGGTGGTGAAGCTCTCGTGAGGGAAGCAGGCAGCGAGTCTAACGCCTCCCACCTCGCGCTCCCACTGCTGTGTTACTAAAGCCGACTGAGCGAGAATTCTGGAAAACAGCAGCAGCTGGGCAGCGTATCCGTTAACGCACCTCTTTTGTTTCTTCACACGTGCGTCCACACCTCTACCACGACTTCACACTCACACACCTGCGTCTCCTGTATCGCTCGCTCATACACACCCCTTATACCCAGCGGAGAACCGTGACTGCCGGTCGAAAAACAAGGAATATCTCTATAACAGTGCTAACTCTGCTAGCGGCCCTGTAGGATTAGCAGTAAGCGGAACGCCGGTTCACATGAACAGTCTTTGGCTAAACATTCCATATGAAGCGTTTAACCAGCATTCATTTCGGCGCTGGTGCAGAACAAGACGATGCGGGAAACAGCAGGGGAGAACCCTCACTCAGCCCTCAGCCAGGATAGCAGGCAGGCCTCCTCCAGACACGAACCCACTGCCTAAAAGCCCAGCGGAGTGATGGGGAGTCGAGTCCAAAAGAACCAGGTATAATCAGCTCCACTAGATCACTAAATCAGCTCCACTAGATCACTAAATCAGCTCCACTAGATCACTAAATCAGCTCCACTAGATCACTAAATCAGCGCCACTAGATCACTAAATCAGCTCCACTAGATCACTAAATCAACTCCACTAGATCACTAAATCAGCGCCACTAGATCACTAAATCAGCTCCACTAGATCACTAAATCAGCTCCACTAGATCACTAAATCAGCGCCACTAGATCACTAAATCAGCTC
>JAVGWN010001480.1:0-12343 GCA_034552555.1 Semaprochilodus insignis | reverse complement strand
CTACTACTCCTTCTCCTACTACTACCACTACTTACTGCTTCCACTACCACCACTACTTCTCTTACTGCTCCTACTACTACTACCACTACTCTTACTGCTACTACTACTGCTCCTCCTACCACCACTACTACCACTACTTATACTACTCCTTATACTGCTACTACTACTCCTACTGCTACTACTTTCTAATACTACTCCTTCTACTACTCCTCCTCCTCCTCCTCCTACTACTACTTCTCCTACTATTACTACTTCTCCTCCTACTCGTACTCCTCCTCCTACTACTCTTCCTCCTACTACTCCTCCTACTACTACTACTGCTACTACCACCACCACTACTACTACTGCTTCTGCCGCCGCCACCACCACCAGTACTGGTGCTGCTACTGTCTAATAGAAGCTGAACTGGTCTCCACAGTTTAGAAACAGAGTAACCGAGTCCACATTTCCTTTGTTGTACTGAAGGTGTGTGCAGAAGGTCAGTGTCTGCAGATTCAAGATCACAAGCTGGAACAAACAGTTCTGTCATTAGAGCTTTACTGACTAGCAGCAGAACCTTAAACTCGGTTCTGAAAGAGAGAGCCAGTGCTGGTCTTTAAACAGGAGTGTTTGTTAGGATCCGAGCTGATGCGTTCTGAAGGAGTTGTAGAGCATGGATGTTTTCTTGGGAATCCCAGTAAGTGTAAAAGCATGCCATGTGATGCGTCTGAGCGAATTGCATTGGCAGAAATTGTCACCAGCCAATAAAATTTCATGCCCAGGTTTAACCCCACCCCCTTCTTTCACGACTGGATGCTGATACTAAGACAGTTGCCATGTTTGGGTCTGAGAACTTCAGCAGAGAGAGCTTGCAGACAACACAGTTCGCACGGTTCATTAGCACACTAACTTTTTGGACTTGTACAGGTGCAATCTAACCCAGTGCAGAAGAATAAACACCTAAATGTGTATTTTGGGCTTTTTGTTCCCCATGTTGTCTGAAAGAAGAGACATTATTAAAAGCAAAATGGCCTAAAGTCTCAAAATTGACCAGTGCATGTTGGCTTTTGCCAGCCTCTGAGGGGTCAGGTCAGTTTTTCAGGATGGGGTTTTCGGACCACATTATACAACTTTATTGAACTGATGTCACATTCACGTACTCCAGAAGAAGGTCTGACTCATATTTAGGTCTCAAATGACCTCAAAATCAACATTTGTACTGATATAGATATGATGATAATAGTAAAGAGTTCACTCTCATCCTCATAAGACACACGCCCTATATGAATCGTCTTTCTCCGTGCTCGCCGTCATCAGATTCATCTGTGTTAATTCCGTTTGTTTGCGTGTAGTTGCACATTTCCACCAGAAGGGTCTCCAAATCTCCAGGTCTTACATAGTACAGCTTTAAGTGTCTCTAAATGAGAAATGAATATCAAGCCAACAAAAAAGTGCCACACATGCTCGTTGAGGCTTTACATCAACAAATTAGTTCCGGTTAGCCACAGGTGGAAGTGTCATTCCATTCGCAGCGTGTGCTGCGGTCAGATCTCAGCTGCCGCTAAGCCTCTACACAGAGCCCAGAGTGACCAGGGTCTGGAAATCCAATCGTCCACACTGACCATATAAAAATGCCAGATAGGTCGAGCTCCCAAACGGACAACACGGAGCCGAAAATAACTGTCCGGTTCTAATCCTTCCAGCTTCAGTGGTGGAGCATTAGGGCTGTTATTGAGTGTTCAGACAGATAAGGTCCCAAAAAGATGGGCGAGAGATATTCCGCCTCCCCCTCTGAGACCCCATTTCTGCCTTTTTATCCCAGTTTAGTTGTCCCCGGGTCAGGGTGACCGAATATCAGAAAATCAGGAAGGCACACTGAACACACAAGCTGCACACAAGCACAGGAAAGGCCTGAAGTCATTCGTTTATCGTGAGGAGCTGAAACCGAATAGAAGGAACCATCCATGTACACTGATGCTGTTATAGCATGATCGAAACCTCAGTGCATTTCAAACCCAGGCTGTGTTCTCCAGCTAGCTACAGCACTGCACAAAGGGCAGACACCCCCCTCCAGTCAATACAGCCATTAAGTATTTGTCAGCATCAGGAGAAAAAGGAGGAAATTACATAGAAGATTCAGCAATAAATATAATAGATTTTCCAGTATTTGGTTTCTTCTCTTTTCCGGAGATTCACTTTCGCTTCATCAAATCAGTCTGCAGGGATTCATAGGTTTTGTTCCTGACTTGGCGAGGCAGTGTTCCTGATTTGTCAGTCTGCCATAGGCTGTGTTGACCAATAGGAGATTGTGTTCCTGTCTCTTTGCCAATCTGAGGCTGGGTTCCTGACTTGTTGACCAGTCATGGATTGTGTTCCTGACTCGTTCACCAATCGTAGGCTGTGTTCCTGGCTCGTCAACCAGTCATAGGCTGCGTTTCAGTTTTGATGACCAATCGGAGGTTGCGTTCCTGAGTCGTCGACCTCTTGACGTCAGTTGGAGGCTGCGATACTGACTTGGCGGTTGGTCAGAGGCTGCGCTCCTAACTTGTCAACCAGTTGGAGGCTGTGCTCCTGACTGGTCGAGCAATGTGAGGCTGTGTTCCTGACCCGTCGACCAGTCATGGGCTGCGTTTCAGCTTTGACGACCAATCGGAGGCTGCATTCCTGACTTGTCGACCACTTGACGTCAGTTGGAGGCTGCGATACTGACTTGGTGGTCACTTCCAAAGTTCAGTATTAGAAGTTGGTTTCGCGAGGATAGACAAACACCTGTGGATGTTCTCGGATGTCCCCCACCCCTTCTCTCTCTCTCTCTCACAAAGATGAAAGCCATAAGCGCTGTTGAGGACAGTGTTGGTATTGTTCCTGGTGGTTGTTAGGAGTCATTTTCTTCAGACCTTTTAATAAGTAATGACAGTTTGGTTTCCTCCCCAGCCCCCCCTTATCATCTTTTCCTTGTGGAAGTGGATTCCGGTTTTGGACTTGCTGGCCTTTTGACAGGAAATGAAATAAAGGCCGTTTCCTGGCTTTTGCACACAGTATTGTATTTGTAGTGTTTATCATGATAACAGAATATAAAGAATTTGCTAGCCGTCCGTACCGGTGCACAAAGGACCTTGATTTTCTCCCACAAGAACTATTCAGACAGGTTTCAATTTGCCTGGGGTCCTGGGGTTAATTCCTCTTTTACAGGTGTTCCCCTGTGATTGTATTTCCATCTGGATCAACCAAGTCGGTGTTTTTCTCATTCCTCCCCTGCGAAAATTACAGCTGGAGTCGTGTACTGTTAGTCAGCTGTCGTCTGATAAATTTAGTCCCGTCTGGATACCAGTCTCTGTGACTTTGGTGGATTTTCTGGACAGATGTCGCGTCACGTGTGGTCTTCCATCGTGGAACCATATTTAACTTTTTTTTTTTTTTTTTTTTTTTTTAATATAAATCATGAAATGATTGCAATGACTTGCTCTGGGTGGTAGAACTTCATTCTCTCAAATAGGAAGTATCAGAAAAGCGAGATCCTGTACACAGTCATATCAGAATATTATGACCGTCTAACTAATGGTGGCAATAACCACCCTTGGCTTGGGTAGCACTTGCGAGACGTTGTGACATGGAGTGTATTAGGTGATGGGAAAAAGTTATGCAGCACAAACCTGGATTTGTCGAAGGTAGTGTTTTTCCAATCCTCCAGCAATCTTAACATTGGCACCTTAACCATGCGTCTGTTTCGCAGACCCAGGCGTAACGGTGTTGGCTCAGTGGTGATCCCCGTGTTCATTATAGAGCAGAGAGTCTTCAAATCTGGACCTTGAATCCAGTTTCTTGATTCTGTTCCTGGGTTTTGTAATTATTGGTAACTGATGACACCAGGTGGCCAATCAGGTACATCAACAGTTCAGTTAACGACCAGTGATTACAAAATCCAGGACCGGAGATTGGAATCATGGTCCAGATTTGAAGATGTCTGTTATAGAGGTTAACCAGTACACTGTGGCACTGTGCTCTATACCACTTGCCGGAGTCGTCGTTTCGCTCTAGCATCCATGGCCCATGGATCATGCCGTTATGCTTACTGTGCAAGAAGTCCATTCTCAGTAGATCTTTGCTACGGCGACTCATCCCACAAAGTTAGCGGGCTCTGAGATGCTATCACCCTTTGACCGGTACCGTATTATCATGCCCTTTGGGACATCAGTCTATATGCGCCCATGATGACCGTTTTGCACTCTCCTCCAACTGACTGGTGTACTCGCTTATTTATCCGTGCAGCAAACTCCCGGGCGGAGTTCATTCCAAACCGGGGTGGTCATAATATTCTGCTATGACCGTGTATGTTCTCTTGGAGCTACACATCATCCAAGCATTACTTTGCATGCGCAGTACCAGCTTTGCGTGCAAAAGGAGCCTGATCATGTGACCGTGCGACACGCAGACATCTCAGCAGGGTTGAAGATGAAAGCTGTAAGTACTGTTTATATGATGGCGAGTTTTGGTGGTCTACCTGGGTGATTGCGGGTGGTTGTTAGGAATTCCACTATTTTCTCTATTTATTTTTTCAAGTTTTGGAAACTCTGGTGTTTTCGCTTGTGACTTTTCTCCTCCTTATGCCAGCAGATCATATGATCTCCTCAGAAATATCTTCTCAAAAACGTTTTTGTTCTTTAATGGCAGTTTTGACAGGAAATGAAATAATTGGAGGGCGGTCTGTGCCCTATGCACGGTACTGCATGCATTTGTAATGAAGTGGCCGGTGACTGTGTAGAGCAGCGGTGTGCACGCGTTCCGTTTCCAGCCCCTGGGTGTCTACCTCGTTGCTAATTACAGCACATTAGAGGCAGGCGGAGACAGAATCTCAGTGTGAGCTCAGTGTTTCGGCCCTAGCCACCCTCCTCGCTCGCCCCTCTAATTGCTGTCAGCTCTTTTTCCAATCAGGCCTAATGGGCTGGAAAAGGAGTCCTGGAGCTGACCCCTGCTGCAGCTCCCTCCCCTCGTTAAAGCTGCACCCTTTCCTCGGCTCTGCGCGCTGACCACAGGTTGGACGAGCGCCCTAAGACTTTATTAAGACTTTAATAGGACTTTATTAAAGTCTGTCAAGACAACCAAGCACTCTGTATTAAAGTCTTTAATAAAGTGCAGTAATTATGATTCACATGAGGGCTTTATAATCACTGACATTAACCTAATTACTCTTCCCAGCTGGAAGAAGGGGAACATTAACTCTCAAAGGTTGCACTCGGCACAGCTGTACAGTAACTGTCTAAGGCAAGCTTGATGCGTGGCTTAATGTACAAGTGACCTCGCGTCCCACTGTGAATATTCAAATAGCTTTTCGAGTGACATACTTGACATATTTGACATTCCAGACAAATTTATTTCAATGTTACATGTGTATTATGAAATTATACTGATGAAATTTGCAGAATAGCTGCAATAATACTTTTGATATTTCTCCCAATTGCTTCGATTGCTGTTGCGATGCTAACTTGTTGCTATCAGTGCAGTAGCATACAACGTTTCTCAACTGTCAAGCAGATACAGATCAACCTCCTCATCTTCCGTCATGCCTTTTTTTGATGCAGCAGTTACGTTCCGGCCAGCTTCTTGTTCAAAATGTAATTAAATGGTTAAATTTCACTTAAATGGTGCAGCAGTTCGATTCCAGTGTCTCTGCTTGTTTGTCAGAATTTTCCGGTTCCACCTTAAATGGTGCAACAGTTATGTCCTCAGCTTCTCATTTTTAATTTTTATATTCCACCTTAAGTAGCCCAGCAGTTGCATTCTGGCCTGCTTCTTGTTAGAATTTTCAGGTTCCACCTTAAATGGTCAGCAATTATGTTCTAGTGCATCAGCTTCTCATTTTTAATTTTTATATTCCACCTTAACTAGCGCAGCAGTTGCGTTCTGGCCAGCTGCTTGTACAGATTTTCTTGTTCCACCTTAAATGGCACAGCAGTTTGATTCCAGTGTCCCTGCTTCTTGTCAGTTCCACCTTAAATGGTGCAACACGCATGTCCTAGTGCATCAGCTTCTCTTTTTTAATTTTTATATTCCACCTTAATTAGCGCAGCAGTTCCATTCTGGCCAGCTTCGCTTTCCGTCTCACGCTGCACGGCAAACGAAGCCAGAGGAAGCTGAAATTCGGGCCGAGCATGAAATTCAGTCTGCTCCGAACAAATCAGGCTTAAAATCTGGCTTAACTCTGACCAGAGGAAGATCCCCAGTCCCTGATCAGCCTCTACGCTCTGACCTTGGCCTTCACTCTCTCCCTCAAAGGTTTAGAGGCCATAGAGCCTAAATATAATGTGGACTAAGCATCATATTAATTATTGATTCACCCACTAACAGAAATATGAAGTTATTCTCATTCACAGTTAGCCTGTGTTGTCTGTAGCTGTGTACCGTTTAAGCCCACCTTAAGAAAACAGGCTGCTGCCCAGAAAAGCCTCAGTGTACATACTCGACCTGCTGTATTATTAGGTGCTGCGTCTCTCAGTGAAGCTAATGGTTTGACCTTGAGACTAGATCTGTGCACTGCCTCGTTAAGCTCCTCTTTCCATTGACAGAGTAAGCTCCCCGGACAACAAACGAGTCACCTTGCGTATTTAGGGTGGTAGTAACATCAGGCTCCTGCAGATGACCCTGTATGAGGATGATGGGGCTATAAATACACTCATCAGAAGAACGACTGCCCCCAGGAGGAGGTGTGGGGTTGCAGTGCTATGGGGAAGGAAGATAAAGGTTACCAGGATCAATAACTGATGATAAATTTAGACTGATATGATCAATATTTATTGAGCTACACATACAGAAGTCTGTCTCTCAGTATGGCGTCGGGCCGCCGTGTTTGCTAACCCAACATGCCAGCCATCTCTGCTCTCTGAATGTCCGCACTCGTGGATGTTGGGTTGCTCTGTGCCCGTCTGACACTTTGTCAGTTCTCCCTCTTCATGGTTCGTGTAGGTCTCCTGGATCCTGTACGCCGCTGGTGCGTGCCACCACCTATGCACTGACGCCACGTGTGACCGGTATGACGCGCAATATGGTTATGTGTTTCCTGGAGCCCTTTGATGCGACCTCTCTCCAACTCCTCAAACTGCTCGAACTCTTCTGAGTCATACTTCACTTGCAAAGGATGCTCCCAACAGCACGAGTCAGAATAGTTCTCCCTGTGTCTGTGTGGGTTTCACCCTAGGTGCTCTGGGGTGTGGGGGTGTGTGTGTGTGTGTGCGTGTGTGCGCGGGCGGGCGTGCCTGAATGTCTCTCTTTGTGTTTTCTGGGTGTGTGGGTGTGTGTCTTTGTGTATCTCTGGGTGTGTGGGTGTGTGTCTCTGTTTGTGTGTGTTTGAGTGTCTGTGTGTATTTGTGTTTCTGTGGGTGTGTGTCTGTGTATCTCTGGGTGTGTGGGTGTGTCTCTGTGTATCTCTGGGTGTGTGGGTGTGTCTGTGTGTGGGTGTATCTGTGCTTCTCTGTGGGGGGGTGTGTGTGAGTGAGAGAGAGAGGTGGTCTGGTCTGTATCCTATAACCCCTGTAATGGCAGGTCCCGCTCCAGCCCTGGTTTTGGCCGATTGGCTACGTTTCAGTGTTTCTGAATGAGATTTTCGGTGGTCGTGTTTAAAGGGACTTTCCAGCCTAAGACTAGAGTACCACGGTGTTGGTCATGTGATGCAGTGCTCTGTACAACAGCACGGTTTCCCTTACTCTCACCGGTTTTGACAGAATTCACCATTTCAAGTTGGAGTATATAGCATTCAGTGCACAAACACCCCATGCAGCCAGTGGTCCCATAGGATTGTTTTGAGACTGTGTTGGGTGGGGCTTGCTTGGGGGGCTTCCAGGGGGGGTCTGCTTCCCTGGAAGGAAATGGTGTATATTGTAACATTAAATGCACTAATCCGGTGCACTGTCAGGACAACATGAAGAGGCGGGATCTGTGAAGCACTGTATGTTAATTTTGAGCCTGAAAACACAGAGATGTGACTTTTGGTCCGTATCGCCCAACAGCTTCTCCATCAGTCTAAAGAACCAGAGTTCTGTATAGAACCATGTGCATGCTTAAATGGTTCTATGCATGGTGAAATGGTTATTCAGATTGACAGAGAATGTATTGCACATGGTTCTATATACCTCCACCAAGTGGTGTTCTACTGGTTTTCTGGTACCAGTTTCAAAAAGGTTCTGTATAGAACCGTATACAACAAATTTATAAATCTAAAAAACAATTTTACCACGTCAAGAACCATTTAAGTGTGCTCTATAGATCCATCTTTAGAAGTGTAGATCCTACCCCTATCAATCTGAAGACCAGTTCCTCTATGCCAAGCATGCAAATGGTTCTATGTAGAGTTCACGGTCTCTACTAAAGAGCCCTAGAAGATCTCTCTGTGTTTATGCTGCTATCTGGTGTATCTGCCACATCACCTGTTTAGCAGCCAGCAGCCAAACCTGATTGTAGAGGCTGATTAAGCAGTAGGGTGGGCTTTTCTCTTTTCCCTTGTAATCACTCTCAGACGGGCCCCGTGGGCTCTGTCGTTAAATACCTGCATGTTCTGGATCGGCCTGTAATCTTACACATCGCCCATCTCCCCCCATCTCCCTCCATCTCCCTCCATCTCCCTCCATCTCCACTGTGCAATTTCCTCTGGCTCCTCAGGGGTTAATCTCACTCCCTCCAGCCCTAATGGAATCCACACAATTATACACCCGGCCACATCCTGCGTTTGAAGGACCAGGCTTCAAGGTGACTGTTGATTACTTCTGCGTAGTCCGACCTCCGAGCCCTTCCTTCTATATGCCCACCCGCTCCAAGAGAAAGGAGTGCATCATACACAATCTGTTTCCCCCCTCAGAGACGGGAGGTCATCGTAGTCTCGGAGGAGCAGCGTTATTACAGAAATTAAGTTTCGCCTCAATTTCGTCTGCCCTACAAAAGGCGGGTCACCTTGGACAAGCAAGGCCCCGAACTAGCATGCTAGCAAATGAGGTTTAGCCTATGAGAAGCTATAGGGAGACAGCAGGGTCCATGTAATGGCTCCAGGATGGGAGGCGATGGATCATGATGTCATCCTGGACACCTTTTGATAGGATCGTGTCTTTACAGCGACTGCGCTCCCAGGTTAGAGAAGAACCGGCTGGGACGAGTTTTCCAGATGTGCGGTGCGTTTTTCAGCCACAGGCTCCATTATTTTTAGGGAGTCATTTTTGAGGAGTCAATCAGAGCAGGCCCTGGCCTCTGCTTTCAGCCGCGCCTCCTCACGGTGAGCGATTCGCAGCATTAATCTGACAAACGTCTGTTTTANAAAGGAGCTGCTAATGAATGGCCGTTCGCCGGGTTTCTGAAAGAGATTTATCGGGCCTTGGCGGAGCTGTAACGGCCTTGGGAAGTTTATCGAACCCATTCATCGGAGGCAGAGGAAGTGCGGGCTTGTGTTGGTTGTTTTTATTCCGCCAAACACGTGCTGAGAAAAGGGATGGATGGAGTTTGCTTGGTTCAGACTCAGGTTTGTCAGGTGAATTAGCGCTGTATGTTAAATCAACTAGAGCATGTGAACACCTAGCATAATCCCATATGGTCCAATAGCCATGATCCAATGATCGAAAACTACCAGGTAAACGCTTGAATGAAATGGTTGGTTGAATGGTTGGTGGTTTTGACCAATCAGAAAGGAAGTCTGCACTGGCAATCTGCTGTGAGCCAAAGGTGGCCCACCTGTCCCAAAACTGATCCACATGGTCCACTTCTGGCACAGGTACAGCAGAGCTGCCTACTTTCGGCTGAGGCGTGGCCCTAATGTGGTGCGTATGTGGCCCGCATCTTGCTACCAGGATCAACTCATCTGGAAAGTGGGGTGGATGAAAACGGGGAATGTGGGCCAGATTTGGGCCAGAACAGTTTTGCCGTCTTGGTTTTCGAAGAAAAATCACTAAACCGCAGATTAAACACACTTCCTGAACACTGAGCATCTTCCGTCTGGACCCGGGAACTAGAGAAAGGTCACACCTCATTGTTTGGAATGAATCATTCATTCAGTATCAGTGGTGTTGGATATGACCAAGTGGTATCGAGCTACCACTGCTGCAGATGCTGATGGCCTGCTGTTCAGCAAAGGAGGATGAGTAACAGCGAAGCATTTTAGCACATGGACGGCAGCTTCGACCTGAGGCATTAAACTCCCACATAACTAGAGATCAGGTGCGGCTTACCTTTATTACTGTTATCAGGATGTAAGTAGAGGTTAAGCAGCTGTTGGTGACCTTAAAGATGAGAGTCTGAACCAGTACATATCCTGATACACCACATATCCTCTTGATGTACCACCGTATGATATTTCTCCATATCTCCACCTCTAATATGTATTTAGTGGTGTAAAAACTTTGATCTCTTTTTCTGCACAGTGTAAAAGCTCTAGTTCTCCTTTCAGTCTAGTGAATATTCATGAGGGACCGACCAATAGAATTGCTCCGAACCTGCTTAGAAATAAACCTTGTTCTATCAGCTCCACTGCAGGTTAAGAAAGCTGGTTCATCCTCCTGTAAAGGTCCATTCTGGAGGTTTTTAAGGTGGACTGTATAATTCCATGAGTGCTATTTTATAGTTTGATATGTTCACTTTTATTCTACAGCAAAGCTTTAAGATAAACAGAAGGAGAACCTGCTATGAGGAGCCGGGTCTAAACTTTGGTACTGGTAGTGTGTATTAGAGGGAGAGATCTGGATCTTGTGCTATGTTAGACCAATGAAAGCTAAAATAGCCTGAATTTTTTTATTTTTTGGGGGCAAGCGTGAAATTAACAGCCCTCCAGCCACACAATTTGCCGGCAGTGACTTTTTTTGCACTCATAAAAACTAACCGAACCAAACTCTGGCGCTGCGCTCGCCAGAAATTCCCCAGCAACTAAAGCCTTAACCCTCCCTTCCACATGAATAACTAATATTCAGGCAGCAAGGAAAGGCAAATTTACATCCCCTGCACCCAAGAAAGGCAAATTTTAGATCCTGCAAAGATCCCAGAGGATGAAAATGTTTTCTTTCTTGGTGCATCTGAATAAAAAAAAAGATTGCAGGCATACGAGAGCAGCGCACATATCATTTCTATTCCCTGTAAGCCTTGCCGAACTAACAAACCCAAGCCTTTTCATCTCCCAGTAAATCAAGAAAGCTGCTGTTCTAAGACACCAGAGACTTTAATATGCATTACTGCACCAATGAGAGTAAGCCACATCCCGGATATCCCTCACTTAGCGCTCGTTTTCCATTGTATCCGCACTGTAAACTCATGATCCAAGCCCCCCCCCCCCCCCCCCCTTCCGAACGGCCCATGGGGTTCATGTGCTTTGTTGATGGTGCTGGATCTGCTGGTGCTGGAGTCTATCCTTTAATATGGACACCAGCGTTCTGTTACAACCCTCCTATTATTGCTTCTCCTCGTGAGGCGTGTGCCAGAGCGGGACTGAGAGGAAGATACGACTTTTATTAGAAAGAGAGAAGCTGTAGCTCTGAGCTGGGAACGCAATAAACATATGATACAACCGTAGACGTCGCCTACAAATGCAAATCTGAAGCCGTAATATCAGCCGACGCGTTTGCCCAGGTCCCTGTTGTGTTGGATAAGCTTATGAAGAAAGAGAGGACTCAGATATTGCGGTCTTTGCTATCGTTTGCCCATCTAACAAGCAGGTGATATTGGGCTGTTTGTTTATTTGCTAATGCTCCTTGTAGGATGCTGGTAGAATAAAACGGCTGTAGTTCAGAATCAGAAATTGCTTTTCTTTTATTCTGTGTTGATATTTGTTTGATGGTCTTTAAAACGGTGTAACTTTGTGTTTCTTTTTTTTAAAACAGGGTCATCAGTGTTGCATCCCAGAAAGAGTGAATAAACTAGGGATGCACTGAAATTGTTCGGCAACCGAAATTGTTCAGGCCAAAGATGGCAAAAAAGTCTGCTCGTTTATACCGAACGATGAGGTTTTTAATGATGTCCACGTATACAACAAATTTATCAATCTAAAAAACTATTTTGCCATGTAAAGAACCATTTAAGCGTTTAATTGTGCTCTATAGAACTCACGGTTCTAAACAGAAACATTCCCATGAGGAACCGTCTTTAGAAGTGTAGTTAGGAAACCTTAAACTACTCGATGTTGGTAAGCGTGTAATCTAGTTCCCGGATGTAGAGTGGAACCAGAATGGAACCTTTACTCAGCTCCGGGGCTAGAGCCATCTGCTCGAGGCTAATGCCCACTGTAACACCTTATTTCTCCACTGCGAGTCACGGCAGAGCACGCTGACGCTTCCCAGGTCTTATTCAGCTAAGTCGAGCGGACCCCCAGACTGAGTAAGACCAGAACAGTGTTGCGCGCGCACACGGT
>JAVGWN010001479.1:0-12344 GCA_034552555.1 Semaprochilodus insignis | reverse complement strand
CTTTAATTATTCTATATTAACAATATATTTTTCTCTCTTTCTTTTTTTGGTAAGTTTAATGTTTTGGAATAAAATAAAACATGCCATAACGTTCGCACAGGTCATATTGTTTTTCTCTAATATGTTTAATTTGCATAATTTGACCAATAGTGCCCAAGCTTTTGCATATGACTCTGCAGATAAACAGTTACAAAATGTCCCCAAGTGTATCTCTTGTCATGCAATAACTGGCTTTTTGCAATTCAACAGTCATCAGTTTCTGACCACATGACCGCTGTTGAGTATGGACACACCAGAAACTAGGGGGCAAAAAATAAATCAATAAGTAATGACAGTAATTGAAAATGGCTGTGAGTGAAAATATTGACCATGTGAACTGAATTATATATTTCCATGATGGATATTAGACAAGCTATCAATAATCTCTTTATGTATCCAGAGGAGGTACAAGAACATCCCAGTACAGATCTGACACCACTAAAAGATTCCAGACTTTGCAGAAATCCAGCAAAACAGCAGAAGCAGAAAGTCTGCACGCAATGACCATCTGTGGCTGCAGTTTTGAAACACAGCACAGTTCTTCACAGTACATTTAGTTGTCCAGACACTGTCGATAGTGCATCACTACTGTTGTCCAGATACCGTCGATAGGGCATCACTACTGTTGTCCAGATACCGTCGATAGTGCATCACTACTGTTGTCCAGATACTGTCGATAGTGCATCACTATTGTTGTCCAGATATTGATAGGGCATCACTACTGTTGTCCAGATACCGTCGATAGTGCATCGCTACTGTTGTCCAGATACCGTCGATAGTGCAACACTACTGTTGCCCAATGTATTTTCGATTCATGACTGTGTTTTTGGCAGCATTATGTCGATGTTTAGACATTTTCATCATTAGGATGAAATTCTCAAATCTTATATTGAAATAATGAATTATTGTCTCAACAGTTTTTTAGTTTTTAGCACACAATTCTGACAAATGTTGAAACCTTGCAATTATTCTGTATCCTTTTGTTATTTTTTGGTTTTAAGGTGAAATTCTGACACAGTAAGCCAAAATAATGACTTATGTTCTCATAATTATCAGTTAACAATGTGAAATTCTAAAATCCTATGTTGAAATAATGAATGCTGTTTTAACGATTATCAGTTACTAATGTGAAATGGTATGTCAAATAATTATTTTCTCATGATTGTCAGCATTTGAGGTAGATACTATGTTGAAACTATTTTGTCAGAATATGTTATTATGATGAATTTCTGCACATACATTGTTGAAATAATTCATGCTTCATAATTTTTTAGTTATTAAGATGAAATTCTTGTGAGCTATCCTATTCTATCCTATACTATAACTATACTGTAACTATACTGTAACTATACTGTAACTATACTGTAACTATAACTATACTATAACTATATAAAGAATAAAGAAACCAACAGTTTGTGCAGAACTACTGGGTCTTTTTCAATACAGTAATATGCTACAATGTAAAAGCAGAGAAAAAAAAAAAAAAACAATCTCACAAGCGTCACACCAACCAGTGTTGATCACTACGTTCACTGCCGTGCAGATTATGTATAACGTTATATATATCACTACATTATAAATTCTTAATTCCTTAGGCCTAAAATGTAAAGGCTACGGGTCCCCATAAACTCTGCTTTTGTGGTCAGGACAACGATGCTTTGATGAAGTTCTCTATCGTCCAGAACATCTGCGATACATTCAGTGCTGAGTAGACCTCAAGTAGCTGTGAGAACTCTCGAGAAGTTTGTAGAACTGTCTGGAACTTTCTACAACTTTGGAGAACTGTCTAGAACTGTCTGGGACAGTCCAGTAGCCTAGAAAGCAGTATAGATACAGGTGTGCTACAAGAGCCGTTTCAGTTCATGTTCAGTTCACTTATAGTTGAGACAGAGCTAGGGCATGAAGAGGCTGCAGCATCAGGCAGACGCATTCTGCTCCGTCTGTGGCCAGTTCATCAAGACCAGGGTGAAGAAGTACTCCGTGAAAGCATCTGCTCAGATGTACGAGGCCTACAAAGCATACTTCAGCGTGCCTGTCAGGGGTAAAGACAAACCGTGGGCTCCTCATTTCATATGCGGGCACTGCAGGAAATCTATACTATGCACAAGTTATTAGTTATGTTTACAATATCTAGAGCAAGGAGGGACCCCCCACCCGGGCCCCCAGGATTTTCCGCCTGTAGGGCTGGAGAAAGGCTGTACGTCAACAGCCTCCAACCATACATCAGCATTATGGAGCTACTCTGGAGCTTCTTAGTGGCCAATGAGTCAAAGTGGGAAAGGAGGAGTGGAAATTTATGTAAGATTATGTTTTGCGGCAAAGCGGGGTGGTGGGGGAGGGGGCAGGTCTGTTTTGTCTGTAATATAGGTTTGGCTCACTCAGCTAAGCCTTCCACAGCCTGCTGATGTCTCCAGAGGCCCGATAAATTACAGCACGAGGGTCGGAGAGGGTGAATAATTAGGCCTCTGAACTCTTACGTACGGAACCGGATAGATCCTAATGAGCCAACCTGCAAAAGGATCTTCTCTGGTGGAGCTCAGGGAGGAGGACAGCTACAGAGGAAGAGGAAGACTGATGGTGGCGAGAAAGAGGGAGAGTTCATTTAGGCAATTAAAGACAGAAGACAGTAATCTGCTCGATGACAGCTGGCTCTTAGCGGCATGGGGTGGACGGTTCATACATAAACAGTGCTGAGATATCATAATAAACAGGCTCCGTTCGTCGTTCAGAGATGAAGCCGGCTGTCAGTGATGATCCTGTAATGTAGCTGTCAGGGTTTGAGCTTTCTAAGTAAAAGGAAGCAGCACTTTGGAAACGGTCAGTCAGTCAAGCAGTCCTGACTGCTAATCATAGCCGTACGCAGGGTTTACAGCTTATCCAGAGCGACTTGAATTGAAGTAGGCTTCTTACACAGGTAGGCGAAGGTAGCATTAGGAGTCTTGCCCAATGACCCTTATTAGTATGGTGTAGGGTCCTGCCCAGGTGACTACTAATCTTAGCTGTACACGGCGCTTACAGCCATTTGGTAGACGCTCTTATCCAGAGCGACTTGAAATGGATTAGGCTTCTTACACAGGTGGGCGAAGGTAGCGTTAGGATTCTTGCCCAAGGACCCTTATTAGTATGGTGTAGGGTCTCGCCCAGGTGACTGCTAACCTTAGCCATTCGCAGGGCTTACAACCATTTGGTAGACTCACTTATCCAGAGCGACCTGAATTGAATTAGGCTTCGTACACAGGTGGGCGAAGGCAGCGCTAGGAGTCTTGCCCAAGGACCCTTATTAGTACGGTGTAGGGTCTCGCCAAGGTGACTGCAAACCTTAGCCATTCGCAGGGTTTACAGCCATTTCGCAGACGCTTTTATCCAGAGCGACTTGAAATGAATTAGGCTTCTTACACAGGGGGGCGCAGGCAGCGCTAGGAGTCTTAGCGCCTTATTAGTACAGTGTANTAGGGTCTCGCCCAGGTGACTGCTAACCTTAGCCATTCGCAGGGTTTACAGCCATTTGGTAGACAGATGCTCTTATCCAGAGTGACTTGAAATGAATTAGGCTTCTTACAGGTGGGCGAAGGTAGCGCTAGGAGTCTTGCCCAAGGACCCTTATTAGTACGGTGTAGGGTCCCTCCCAGGTGACTGCTAACCTTAGCCTAACGCAGGGTGTCCAGCCATTTGGCAGACGCTCTTATCCAGAGTGACTTGAATTGAATTAGGCTTCTTACACAGGTAGGCGAAGGTAGCGTTAGGAGTCTTGCCTAAGGACTCTTATTAGTACAGTGTAGGGTCTTGGCCAGGTAGGGGACCGAACCCCAGTGGAGGAGTTACCCACTACGCTATACCAACTGTGTAGTCAAATGGTTAAGCAGTTTGTTTATACTAAACTGCTGCGATCTTTTCAACAGTAAGTAGGGTGGAGTTATGGACTATTGGAAAACCATTGCATTCTTGACCTTCAGCTGTTCAGTGTTGCTTTCATGACTTTTTAGTTTGTGTCCGCGGGTACGATCCTCCTTCGTCTCTTGCTTTTCCTGTGAAAGTGTAAGCAATAAAACAAGGGCATTGTAGATAAGTTTAGATAGTTTAGCCTAGAAGAAGGCACCCACCAGCTACAGGAAAAATCTGGAAGACCTACACGAACCACAGAGAGAGGACCGATGAATTGTCCGACATGCGGAGTGACCCAACAACCAGCATTGCAGACATTCAGCGAGCAGCGATGCCCTCCGGACCATCAAGCTGCATGGGATGGATTATCACAGGGCACCATTAGGAACCTCTACAGCTCCATGCCAAGACGTCTGGCGTGTTGGGTTAGCAAACACGGCGGCCTGACGCCATACTGAGACACTACTTCTGTATGTGTAGCTCAATAAATATTGATTATATCTGTCTAAATTTATCATCAGTTATTGATCCTGGTGACCTTTATCTTCCTTCCCAACACCACTGCAATCCCACACCTCCTTCTGGGTGCAGCTGTTCTCTGATGATGAGTGTATATTACAGTACTTTCCAAGGGACTTTGAGCAGGCATGCTGGAACCTGCCGCTATCAGCTAACAGGTGTAGAGTGTTGCTGAGGCTTCGTCATGTTTGAGGGCACTGTGGTCAGCATAAACCAAGGAAGTCAGATTTCCTCAAATGTAACTGAGACAGTCATGCTGTAGTGCTGCCAGGACAGGCTGAGGACCCCAAGGTATTTCCTTTCTTCATTTCTTTCTTTCTTTCTCCCATCCCCACCAGCCGGTTATACCCCACCACTCTGGTCTTACCGTGAAGACGAAGAGACACCAGAGAGAACAGGATCAAACTGATCAAAGGCCAAGTTCTAACCCTGAACCCAAATACCTAGTCATGGCTTCAGATTCACCCAGTCATGATCATCAATCAAATACTGCCATCAGGCTTTGATCGGTGTGGAGGACTGACTCCTTACGAATGACCAAAATAAGAATGACAGTTCTCAGTGTTGTACAATAACTGAGTGTAATGCGTTAGTGTACTGTAAGTAGTGTGTCGGTGTACAGTAACTCAGTAAGTGTAATGTGTTAGTGTACTGTAAGTAGTGTGTTGGTGTACGGTAACTCAGTAAGTGTAATGTATTAGTGTACTGTAAGTAGCGTGTCGGTGTACGGTAACTCAGTAAGTGTAATGCGTTAGTGTGCTGTAAGTAGTGTGTTGGTGTACGGTAACTCAGTAAGTGTAATGCGTTAGTGTGCTGTAAGTAGTGTGTTGGTGTACGGTAACTCAGTAAGTGTAACGTGTTAGTGTACTGTAAGTAGCGTGTCGGTGTACAGTAACTCGGTAAGTGTAATGCGTTAGTGTACTGTAAGTAGTGTGTTGGTGTACAGTAACTCAGTAAGTGTAATGCGTTAGTGTACTGTAAGTAGTGTGTTGATGTACAGTAACTCGGTAAGTGTAGTGTGTTAGTGTACTGTAAGTAGTGTGTTGGTGTACAGTAACTCAGTAAGTGTAATGCGTTAGTGTACTGTAAGTAGTGTGTTGGTGTACAGTAACTCGGTAAGTGTAATGCGGTAGTGTACTGTAAGTAGCGTGTCGGTGTACGGTGACTCAGTAAGTGTGATGCGTTACTGTAAGTAGCGTGTCGGTGTACGGTAACTCGGTAAGTGTGACGTGTTAGTGTACTGTAAGTAGCGTGTCAGTGTACGGTAACTCAGTAAGTGTAATGTGTTAGTGTGCTGTAAGTAGCGTGTCGGTGTACGGTAACTCAGTAAGTGTAATGTGTTAGTGTGCTGTAAGTAGCATGTCGGTGTACAGTAACTAGCTGTTATTCGGGCAAACACGAACCGATTTAGCATGTACTGGACAAGTTTCTGGATGTAGGCCACATCAATGTTCGGCCTCTCCTGCATCAAAGAATTGTGTAGTTGGGCCAGATTTGATGGCCCCCCCAAATGCAGTCACTCCTTTTAGCCAATCATTAACATCTGCTTTGGAGCCATTTTCCACACATGGACCGAGACATTCCCTGCACTGTAGCACCTCTTCCCAATCTATGGATCCTGTCACTCACATCCCGCAGGGATTTATAGCCCCGTCATCCTTGTGCAGCGCCATCTGCAGGAGCCTGAAGTTACTACCACCCTTTTGAGTCACACAAAGTGACTCATTTTTACATGCTATTAGTTTGTTTCGGTCACAGGTGACTCATTTTTGGTCTTGTGAGCTTATAAATAAGTTCAGCTCAATTGCATTGCATGTTATTTCAACAACTCGGCTCTAATACGCATCCAGAAGAACCTTATTAACCACTGTTTCCATTTGCCACCACAACACCCTGGGCACCCCCTCGTGAAAGCCCCTGAGTTTAGTGCCTCTAAAAGCGCCGGCAGAGAAAGTTCTCACATGAATTGGTTCTGAATGCCCAGCCCTGTGTCTGTTTTCCAAAAGTTTTCCATAACATTCCGAGCGACTCTGTTTACATCTCAACCTCTAAATAAAGCCGAAAATCTTGTTGGAATTTGGCCTTCAAAGGGGCAGGATCGACCAAACACGCTAACGTGGCTAAAAACGGATAACCATGTTTATCATGAGGAAGAGATTAACATTCTCAACACTTAGTCTTCGAGCAAAGTTAGCCAAACGATGCTTTGGCTCCGTACGGACACCGTCCAGAACGACAAGAAGCATTCCGAACAGATCAGGAAGGAGGAATGGGGCTTGAAATTCAATGCCTATTCACAGTGATTAGTGGGCGATTAATCGCTGCTATGAAAATGAGGTCTGTCGTTTGGAAACCACCTAGATCAATTGTTGAAAAGCCATCTCCCGGTGTACTTGTGCGGTTCGTTGCGCTGGTTTTCCTGCATGCGGACCGGTGTTTAGTTTGAAAAAGGCCCAAGAAGCTTTCAGCAGCAATCAGCCGCTCCAAACGGCTCAACACGATGACGGGCGAACTCCATTCCGACTAGAGGAATTGCGCTAGCGATTGTTCAAAACATGTGCATCAGCATTTGAAGCGGGAGAAAAGCGGCTCTGGTGTTGCCATCATTCCCGTTGACCCCGCACGCCTTACTACACATACTGAACTGCGTGCTCTCTTTAAAGCAATATGTCTTACAGATGATGATCCTGTAGAGCAGCGCTTTTGCGGTATTAGCATATTTTCCATTACACCCCGTGTTTTCCATGGCGTTTGCTTTACGACACCCCGAAACGAGCGAACAAAATGTCACGAGCTGAGAAAGCAATTGAGATTAATGACAAAAACTGAGCTTGGAGGAGCCAGGCGACTGCGGTGTACACACCCTCTTCCTTGGCTTACGTACCGCTCGAAAAACCTCAGGGCCCTGGGTCACTCCGGAGAGCAACGTGATTGGTGTCGGAACGGAGCTGGCTCGGCGTGCTAATTGGACAGCGGATGGCGAGCCAGGCCAAACGTGACTGGAGGAACACGTACACAGCACAGACAACACGGATGCGAAAGAGTATCGCCCAAAAGAGGCCAACGCAGAGAGAGAGAGAGAGAGTAGTCACTGGGAAATATGACTTCAGTGAACCCCGTCAATGGGAGTTTTGTTTTTTCGGAACCAAACAGGAAATTCGGGTGAGCGCCTCAACACATGCTCCTCGTGTCTCTTTGAGAGGGGAAAAAAAGAACCCAAAGCATTTACTTCATTTGCTCCGTAATAACCAAAAGAAGCCTCTACCGAACATGTAGTGCTGAGCTCTATCCATGAGGTTCACGTGGGAGCCACCCACCATACTGGTGCCCAACGTTTGGCGGATTTGGCTTTTACCGCCAGCAAGGTGATCTGATGTAGATCAAGCTGTAGGTTGTTCTTACCATCAATATATAGAGCTCTGGAAAATTGAAGAGACCACCTGAAAGTGATCAGTTTCTCTAGTTGTACAGTTTCGGGGTTTGTGTTGGACCAAAATGAGCAGTTCTGTTTGATTCTATACCCTACTGGAAACACGTCTCCCAAATTCCAGATCAGATATTGTATTTAGATCTGTTTATTTACAAAATCACTAATGACCCTCCAGAAGCCTGTTTTTAGAACCATGCTCACTGTGCATTTCACCCCAGCCAGCGCTCGCCAGTCTCTCTGTAGGTCACTTGAGGTCATCTTACGGTGGTTAAGTGACATTGGAATGAGGTGGCGCTCATCACGGTCAGTAGAGAGTGGTTTTGGCCCTCTGCCAGTCTGTAGCTGTGTTGTCCTGTGTGTTTGCTGCTTGGCCTTGTTCTTATGAACGAGACGCTCACTGTATCTGCCGGTAAAGCTAGAACCCGACCTTCTGTTCCTCACCAAGAACCTGCTGTACATGTGGAGATGCTGATTTAAGAAGAAACTGGAGTGGGCTCTTATTTAGTTCCAGAGATGTACAATCATATGCAAGAGCCCTTTAGGATAGTCACGATATCCTTACAAAGGACACACCTAAATAGGACACTTTAATCAATAATTCTATTATAATTCCAAGCCCATATTCCCAAATGTGTCATATATCATTGATCATATAAGCTGCTTATAAAGGTTGTGGAAGTCCTCGGGATTGCTAAAGCAAAAATGGAACGCTGTGCCCACAATCACCAAAGGAATGCATTGCATACTGTTAAGCATGGGGACTGATCTGTTATGCTTTGGGGGTATTTGAAAGCCAGGGGCACTGGAAACCTTGCACCGCTAGACGGAACAACAGCTTCCACTAAAGGCCTGTGGTCCATTTTGATGCAAGACAACCTTGTTTTGTGCAATTCAGGGGAGGCCTTCGTCAGCTGGGGGTCCAAAGCATCATGTGAGCCTGAAAACATGAAGAACTCCATGATTTGCAATCGTACTGCCTGTATGAATTACATATGCTAAAATCATAATAGCTTTGTAATGGTTTCTGTAATAGAGACAGTCATGCTTCAGTCAGTCCATATGGATTGGAGCAGCTGCTATCCAGTCCATTTACATCGAGGCATTCTTTCACCCAGCTGCTTGTCTAACAGTGCTGACGGGACCCGAGCCCTGATGAGCCGACACGGCTAAGGAGAGCTGAGAATTCTTATGATGTAAGATGGAAGCAATTATAATCAGTTAGGAATTTAACCGCATTGTCTGGACGGCCTGGCCATTTGGCCGCAACGGGCCAAGTCCTTGTCTCTGTTTTGCCAGCATTGAATGCAGAGTGCATAAAGGAGAGCACCCTGAATACTATCCAGAAGAGTATCCCACCACAAAAGCATACTACTCCTGAAGGAACAGCTCCAAATATTTCGAAAAACAGGAAATTGGGAGAAGTGCTGCCCCATGTTTCACTTATCGGACCGAATACGAGTTACGTGGTTCGCAAGTCTCAGGTTTCCAATGCTTGTTGACAAGATCAAACTTTACATACAGTGATTTAATCCTGTGAGGGACTTTCAGGGCCTTCAATGATTTCTGGGAACTATAAAGTATATGCCTGTAATCTCTAGTTCATTTATATGTAATAGTATCATTGTCTTTAAACTCTGCAAGTGCTGTAATAATCCTGCCAAACAGAAAATCGTTCGGTCAGGAGGGTTTTTTTTTTCCATGCAGATAAAGCCAAGCAAGTTCTTCCACTGGTTAGGACCTCAGGAGCTCAAAAGACGGCCATATACAAAACCAATATAATAGCTGTACAAACAGCTGCACCCAGAAGGAATCAACCGACAGGAAGGAAACTTGGTGGGTAGGTGTGACACTGTTAGACATGTGAACGATTCAAGTTTCACGCTCAGCCGCCCTTGTGACGCAAGGACGGTCACGATTGCAAACATTCAGTGAGCAGTGATGTCCTCCATGAGTCACCCTGTTAGTGCGGCACCATTGGCAGACGGCTGCACCACGCAGGACTACATGCACGCAGACCGTTACCACGACTGTCCTTATCACCACGTCACCGTCACCAAAGACTGCAATGGTGTCGTGCCAGACTGTCATGGAGGGACTCAGAATGGCAGCGGGTCATCTTCAGTGACGAGTCCCACTTTAGTCTTGGTGGAGACGACCAACGAATCCCTGTGCGGAGGCACCGTGGTCAGCACCAAGATGAACGGATTGTTGTCACGCGTCACACGTCCAAGAGGCCTGGTGGCTCTCCACCTCCACCCCTACCGCACCATCTCCAGGAACTGTGTGAGGATATTCAAGCTGCATGGGATGGATTATCGCAGGACACCATTAGGAACCTCTACAGCTCCATGCCGAGACGTCTGGCATGTTGCGTTAGCAAACACGGCGGCCCGACACCATACTGAGAGACAGACTTCTGTATGTGTAGCTCAGTAAATATTGATCATATCAGTCTAAATTTATCATCAGTTATTGATCCTGGTAACCTTTATCTTCCTTCCCAACAGACCTGCAATCCCACACCTCCTTCTGGGAGCAGCTGTTCCTTTGAAGATGAGTGTAATTAGGAAGTGACAGATTCTAGATATGTCACTGGTCAGAACGAGACACACTCTAACTAGGTTTCAGTCAGTTGTTGGTAGCAGCTTCAGGGCCATTTACAGCGTCACTGCAAAACTAGACAGTAAAATACAGGATGTCTCAAAAGACGGTGATCCAATTTTAGGCCATGTCACCAACATGGCGGCCATCTTGAATGCCACCATCTTGCATTCAACTTTACATTTGAGGTGAAGGTAGGTGTGTGACACATCAAACTGGTAGAGAATTTCACCAGAAAGACAGTGGCGTGCTTTGTGTCAAAGTAACTTCATTGATATGGCTGTCTCCTTATTTTAACACCCAGTATTTCGTCGCTGTCCAATGAAAAACATTTATCTCCATTTTTGGCGATTTTTAGTTTTATGCATCATTTGATCATATGACGTGCCGTTTACACTGTGTGAAAATTCAGTGATGAATAGGCCAATAGAACTGGCCCAAAACTGCTTGGCAAAATGTCTGGTTCCATTGATTTACCTTCACATTAAATGAGATTTTTGGCCTCTCCTGTAAAGTAGCCATCTTAGAGAAACAGACAGAGACTAATGTTAGTGTCTTTAAATGGCTGCAAATATAGAACAATGCAAACTCACAGAGAGTTTGGCAGTCACTCCAATGTCCAGGGCCCTAAGCTTGAGAGAGTGCAGCCAAGTGGGCCCAAACTATTCTGCCAACTGTCAGGAACTTGATCCTGGAGTAATGGCCGTTACATTGTTGCCCGTTTTATCCATATGACACACCACTCTTCCATGGCTCCCTTGGTGCTTTCATCAACTGCGGTCATCTCTACGACCAATCCAAATATAAACTGAAGCATCAGACATTCCAGCACCAGTAAAACATGCCAGAATTATTTTGTCATACAATCATGAACATCGTGAATCATGTCTTTATATATCAGTATTTATTGTGGACACACCTTTATTGATCCAACTACCTTTTTAAATGGTCCAAATTTTTGTTAGAACCTCTACAGGACTTGCAATGCTGTGTTTATGCTAAGCTAATAAGATAATGGAGGTGTTCGCTGCCATACAAGCTATTTAATAGCTTACGATTTATTACAGGGGTGCAACGACTAAAAACTATGGCCTAATTAGTTGGCAGCTAGTATAATAGTTGATTAGTTGATGTTTCATTGATGTTTCATAAAGATAGGGTGTAGACAGACAGCAGAATACCAAAAGGACAGATTAATACACTGTTTATATTTAATATTACCTGTAGATGTATTTATTTTTAGTTATTTATTTAAATGTAGATCAATGTTTATTTACATCTCTTGCTTTAAATGTAAAATAAATATATTACAGTTTAATTTATCATCTGTATTAGCAGGAATGTTCTTTAAAACTGACTTTTTGAATAAGATATTCATCTTTATTGTCTTTATTGTTAGTTATCATAAAACAACCTTAAGCTAAATGGTAGATGCATAAGAGTTAAAAAGATGCAACTGAGCAGTTCATAATCCGAATAATCGATTATTCGACTAACAAATTAGTCGTTTGTTGCAGCCATATATATATGTGTGTGTGTGTATATATATCTGGGCATGCTCCTAATGAGACGACGGACGGATAGTGTCCAGGGGGATCTCCTCCCAAATCTGGACCAGGGCATCACTGAGCTCCTGGGCAGTCTGAAGTGCAACCTGGCGGCGTTGGATGGGGGGTGGGGGTTCAGTCAATGGTATCAATTCCTTCATCCTCCAAGAACTGCTTGCATACTCTCGCTACATGAGACCGGGCACCAGGAGGAACCCAGGACCCACTGCACCAGCGTAGGGTCTGACAATGGGGTCCAAGGATTTCACCCCGATACCTAATAGCAGTCAGGGTGCCATTGTCTAGCCTGTAGAGGTCTGTGCTTC
>JAVGWN010001478.1:710-12345 GCA_034552555.1 Semaprochilodus insignis | reverse complement strand
TGTGTGTGTGTGTGTGTGTGTGTGTGTGTGTGTGTGTGTGTGTGTGTGTGGAGGCTGTGCGCAGCTTTGTCTAACAGTACTGTCAAAAAGACATAATGTCTGTATAAGAATGAAAACACATTTGTTTAGAAACGCTGGATTCAGCATAATGATTTATTTCAGGGTGGGATCTCAGTGCTGCTTTAAGTATAAACAAATGCTTGGCAAGTCCTTCCTGTCATCTTGACTTTAGTTTGGAGAAGAAAAGAAAATTACAATTAACGTCACAAATCCAACCAATTTTCAATTCAGTTATCTGCTTCTTATGTTGTATTATATAAACAGGCACTCATTCATGCATACGTTAAACCTTTCAACCCAGTATTGACCCTGCTGACCCCCGGGTTACTGCTCTTCAGTAGCTATACAGCAGCTAGTACATCAGTCATAACTGCTGTGAAACTAATATGTATTCTATGTAGTTATGAGAGTAACTGAAAGGTGCACCAACATAAGGGCCTCTAGGGTTTAAAGGTTTAAACATTCTAATAAACACAGAGAAAATCTAATGATCAGTTAAGGCCTTTGTTTACATTCGAGTAAGCTGTTTGTTCGGGCGTGAACGTACCGAATCAGGGTGTGTAAAGCAGACTGGCAATGAGAGTGAGTCATCAGGCGTGATGACTCCTTTAAGGCCATTGACTGAAAGGTTAAGAAGCTCAGTAACGAGTGCCGAATCCGCGAATCTCCAGCTTAGAAATGTCCCTCTCGTTCGTGAACTCTGCACGGTCAATACGAGAGCTGGGACTGCCCACATATCTCAGCCAGTGCTTCCTACAGAGAGAGAGAGAGAGAGAGAGAGAGAGAGAGAGAGAGAGAAAGAGAGAGATTTAATGAAGCAAATCATATACAGTGTTAATGTAACTTTGGAGGAGCGTCCACGAGACTTCTTGCAAGAACTGTTTTACAGCACCATACCGCACACCAACAACAACTCTGGGTCTTCAGCTAGCTATAGGAAGAAGCTATGACTGTGAAGAGACGGAAGATGATGTTGTCGGAAGAAGTGAAAACAAGAAAAAGAGAGAGTGGCCGTGTGACAGACCAGACAAGAGTAAATTCCGAACTGGCGAGAGCTGAAAGAGATAAAAGGATGCAGGACAGGGGCCTTAGCTGTAGTGATCCGTCTCATGGCTAATGGGAAAACAACAAGAATCCTACAGCTGTCCATCCCTGCCAATGTTATTTAAGACAGGCCTTAACCTCATCACTGTCATCCCTGTCTCCCAGTGTTTGGTACTTTTTCCGGATGCCAAAATCATCCAAGCTCAGTCTCGTTTCAGACTAGCATGCCAAGAAATAAATACATCGTCTTTGTCAATCTCAACAAATACGCCTTTAAAGTTTGAACCTCCTGTATTAAGGTATATCTATAAAAGTGCCAACTCAGTGCATTGTACCGTAGAGCTGCAATGCATTACAACAAATGGGCATTCAGATTGCTCGATAAACTTATTGCACCACCAACATCGGCTGAGCAAATGCACTAGTTCTCCACATTCATCAATGCAGGCATACAAAGCAAACTTAACAACATCAACTAAGTCAGTAAACGCATCACAGGAGTCTAGAAAATCAGATTACACATGAAAGCATTTCTCTCTCTCTCTCTCTCTCTCTCTCCCCTCCCTGCTCTCTTTCTCTCAGAGTGGGCATGGACTGGCAGAACAGCTCATGCAGTTATTCCTCGGAGGACCTCTAAATGCATTATCCCGTGTGGTAGGGCAAGCTCTTATTGGCTGTGTGTGTGCGGTGAGGCCCTGTGCACGGCTGCCTCTTATTCACTCAGCTGACGGCACTATCGGGAAAGAAGGGCTGCACTCAAACAGAAGGACAGGAGAGAAAGGCCAGTCAAGAAGAGAGACCATGAATTTCATGAAGGAAGAAAGAAAGAAAGAAAGACAGATAGAATGAAAGAAAGAAAGAAAGAAAGAAAGAAAGAAAGAAAAGAATGATGATGTGAGTTGCAGATAATCCTAAAAATGACTGTGTAGCATTGAATTAAGTTCTAGTAAAAAGTTAGGAGACCACAACAAAATGAAATAAAAGCCGAATGTAATGATGTGTAGTGATTATTTAAACCCTATATTTTATTGAAAATAATTTTTAAAAAATAGTACAGAAACATTTTTCTTTTCATTTGTGGGACCACAGGACACGTTTCCACTTCATCTTAGCCCATCCTATATGAGTTCAGGCCCAGAGAAGGCGGCGTTGTTTCTGAATCTGTTTATATATGGACAACAAAGGAGTCACCTGTGACTGAAACGTACCTAATAGTGTGTAATACCTCCATGATCACCAATAACAGCTGTGATTGGATTTGACATGGATGCACAAGTTTCTGGATGTAGGCCACATCAGTGTTTAGACACTCTTCCATCAAAGGATTGCTCAGTTGAGCCAGATTTGGTGGATGTCTTCCCTGGCACAGTTCAGAGGAGAATTCCCTGTAGACTGGGATTTTAGCCACTGCTGGTAGACCCGTATTACCGTACGCTTCCATACACCTGCAGATTCAGCTACTTCCTTCACACTATGGTCTTTGGCACACCCAAATGCAGTCACTCCTTTTAGCCAATCGTTAACATCTGCTTTGGACCCATTTTCCACACATGGAACGAGACATTCACTGCACTGTACCACCTCTTCCCAATCTATGAACCCCATCACTCACAGCCCGCAGGTGTTTATTGCCCCATCATCCTTGTGCAGCGCCATCTGCAGGAGCCTGAAGTTACTACCACCTTAAAACACTTTTAATGCTATTATGTAGCATAGATCAGTTTTATAGGGTTCAAATGATTTGCACATCATTGCATTCTATTTTTATTTACAGTTTGCACAGCATCCCAGCTTGTATGGAAACAGTTGGGACAAATGTAAACAAATGTAAATTAATATCCAGAGTGAGATGTCTCCAAAGTTCAGTCTTAAAATTTGGTCTTAAAAGTTTCTGTTTCTCATGAATCCCAAACATTTAATGATGTTGAGATCTGAATCTGCATTGAGGAGCTTCTTGACAGCTACACATCCATTCAGACTCATAGCGCTGAGGTGTCTACTCACAGCGGAAGTATGGACAGAAACACATGTGGATGTTCTCAGATCTGAAGTAAGAGTGGAGCTTGATTTTCCTGCTGTCTCTCAAAGATAAAAGCTTGTACTGTTTATCTGTTGGTTTTGGTGGTCTACCAGGTCTTGCAGGAGGTTAAGAGGAGTCACAATTTCTCTGTAGCTTTTAATCATTTTTTGAACTTCAGACACGCTGCACGCTGATCAGACTGTGTTGTTTGGCTGCACAAAATGTGCTTGCAGAGAGGCTAGTATCCGTAAATCAATGGGTCACAGGGTAGCGAATAGTTTATATCCAGGAAATCAGTAATCAGAAAAGAATGTGTTTAGGTGCTGTGGGCGTTGGATGGATTTGAGAGAGCTGTGGTGCATGTAGGGTTATCTGAGAAACGCTCAAGATCACAGGCCCAAACCCAGCAGTTAGCTTTCGATCTGAATACTAGGTGTTACGTCACTGATATAAATCACTGATCGGGCGGGGTCCACTCAGAAGAGGAAACCGAGCCCGGAGAGAAGAAAATACGAGCAGTTTATCTTTCACACTGGGATGGTTTGTTATTCCATTTGTGTCCGTTACAGGAATGGCATACGGAAGTGAGTGAGTGAGTGGTGAAAATGGAAGACCGGATGCATGGTTGAATTTGATGGGCAATATGGCGGTATGTTATTGTTATGGTGGTATGTCACAGTATGTTTTTCTGAATACAGTCAGTACACCAAAAACACTGAACAACCGTATGGATCATAAAGAACAAAATCAGCTATCGGACCAATTATAGGGAGCCTGTAAACAATAACAGCCAGTACAGAGTAAATAATGAAAAACAGCAAAAAGCCAAAAACAAAAAAGTTAAGATTTTACTATTCAGAAGTATCTGAAGGAAATTGGTAGGCTTGGGCATTATCCATTGTTCATTCCTTCATAAAATATAAAAAACTGAGCTATTGGCAATAGAAGTCACCTATAACGCTTATCAACTCATCTAGCGTTACTTCAAAATAAAACATTTGCAATTTACAGGGTTATCAGAAAGTGAACACAGTGCACAAATTTCAAGTCATCATTCAATAAAATGTCAAACCATCTATTGAACNAGTGCACAAATTCAAGTCATCATTCAATAAAATGTCAAACCATCTATTGAACAATTGCTAAATCTTTTGCTGCTAAGTAGGAGAGTTCTGCTAGCATGCCAACAGCTCTGCTCACCACAGAACTTGCTAACTAAAGCACTGACACAAGTTTACATGATAGAAAATGATGACTAAGATCTGACAGACTGAAGCTGGAAAAAAGTGTTGAATTGCAATGTTATTGGGAAGGAAGATAAAGGTTACCAGAACCAAATACATTTAGACTGATATGGGCGATATTTATTGAGGTACACATACAGAAGTAGCGTCCCTCAGTATGGCGTCGGGCGGCCATGTTTGCTAACGCAACATGCCAGATGTCTCGCCATGGAGTGGTTCCTAATGGTGTCCTGTGATAATCCATCCCATACAGCATAAATATTCTCACTCAGTTCCTGCAGATTTTGTGGCAGGGGTGGAGGTGGAGTTGAACAAGGCCTTCTGAGCGTGTGACTCGTGGCAACAAACCATTCGCCTTGGCGCTGAACATGGTGCCTCCACACATGGATTCATTGGTCGTCTCCACCAAGACAATGGCGTGGCACATGACAGCCTGGCACAACACCACTGCAGTCTTTGGTGATGCTGACATGGTGTTAAGGGCAGTCGTCGTAACGGTCTGCGTGCATGTAGTCCTGTGTCGTGCAACTGTCTACCGACGGTGCTGGCACTAACAGGATGACTCGTGGGGGGCATCGCTGCTCGCTGAATGTCCGCAAGTGTGGCGGTTGGGTTGGTCAGGTATATCGATAAGGCCTGTCCTGGCTTGCTTTATTTGCATGTGTCACAACGTCAAACCTACCCAACAAGTTTTATTCCTGTCGGTTGATTCATTCTGGGAGAAACTATTTTTGTAACTATTTTTTTGATGATTAGTTTATATTTTTTCACAAAAGGCATTTCAGAGCCAATTAACAATCTCTGCATTATTATTCATGCCCATAACAAGGCGTACCTGGCAATACGCCCTTATTATGGCATGTTGGCGTGTTTTGTAGTAGCTAAGTACTCTGATATACTTGCTAGGAAAACCGTCTTATATTACAGTTCCATTAAAACATAATATAGGCATTTTCCTGAACTGTTAGCTGGTTTATTTTCTCCATCTTGAAATTTAATGAGGACCCAAGATTTTAGTATTCCGATACTGGCACCTCGAAAAAGTTAACCAAGTCCTTGGGTACCTGTGCACATCCATAAACAAAACATTCTATAATTTAGAAAATACCTTCAGGTATCATGATATTATCATCTTCACATGGTTCACTCTTACATGAACCTTTTTCAGCCTTTCGATGTCATAGAGCTTATATACAAGCCACAAATGCAACTTTCCACCACTTTCACCCTGCGAGTGACTCTTCCTCTTTTCCTAATAGACTCTCAGTCTTTCTCTCCCACACGCACACACCTGCTCTGTATGTTTGTAGCGCTCATTGTGTTCGAAAGGAAAGGAGTCTTGCCCTTGCCCTGCTGTTGAGGAAGTCTGATAACATTGAAGTGCAGCGATAGGAAGGAATTTCCTCCAGCTGGGAGAACCATACGGGTTAGCAATCAGCGAGGGCGTCCCACTGATCCTACAGCAGCTCGGAGCGAGGGTTTGACTGGTCACGTGTTGAAAGCACAAGTGGATATTGACCAGGTGATATTCAGCACAGCATGAACAATAAGGTCGAAGGCGGTCCAGCCTTGGCTTGTCACTGGGATAATAAACTATACTTGTGTGGAAAGGTCTAAGTACCATGAGATGCCTTAGCATGAGTGAAATGCACGCTAGCGCTGCATCCATAGCAGTGGTTTGGCCAGAAAATGTATTTACACAATTTTCAAAGTGCCGATTGGCCAAGACATGTCTTGTGTTTGAAGTTTGCTTGTTTAGTTTTGCGCTAGCGCGATGACGCTAATGTAACCAACAAGTTCGTATATAGCCAGCATTTTGACTCATGAAGTTTCCTGAATGCTAACTAAACCATCACACACTTGCCTCAAACCATGGCAAGCTTAGGGGGGCAGAGTTAGCACCATTACAATGAATGTGATGCCCAGATTTCTCTGGTTGTCTCCCCATTTCTGACAAATCCAATTTGATATTTGGTTTTCTCTGGAGTAACAAACATCCTTGAATACAATAAGCCATACTCCATATAAATCATCTTTATGGTAGATTATTCCTACCCAGTTATTAGTATATACCCAAATATCATCAGTCTTCTAACATTAGGGCTTTATTATACTGGATTAATATCTCAAGCATATTATTCCTAGATGGTTATCATTAGAAAATGTATCCCATAGCCATACCTTACTGCGTGCCCTCCTGTGCTCAAAGATACTGCTGTCCGACCCCATATCTATCTACCTGTTTCTTAAATTTGATTGTGAAAGGTGTGGTTACAGTTTATTAGGGCCTTTTCGATTCAGAATTAAAATTTGATAAACAAATAAATGCAGTGGTCAGTTGGTGTGGTGTATTCTCTGCTTATTACATACAATCTGAAACCTCTAACAGTATTATAGTATAACAGCTGGAGAAGGACCAACTATCGACTTTGGATGGGATACACTCTTCCTTAATTCATCAAAGACATACAATCATTCATTGTAAAACTGTCCATTGTTTACACTGGTCCAAGGTCTAAGTCTTAACCCTGTAATCTTGCTCAAATAATCTTTTGGCAGTGGATGTTAGCTTTCTTCTCAGAAGTTGTAAGGAGACCTCCTATTCCAATTCTGACATTTGCTATTGTGGCACAATGTGAATTCGCCACAGGAGCCTTGCATAGATAGTTCCACCAGAAGGGTGGCTGTTTTTGCTGCTCTCTTAGCTAGGTTACCTTGAATGTAAGATCTAATGTGTTATGGGATCCTGCAAAAAATTGCTACTCTACAGCTGACTGCTCTGTAATATCAGGAAGCCAGTCTTGTCATATGTAGACAATATGGACTTTGTTGACATCCATCTTACTTCTATGAAGCCTCAATTTTGCCAAAAACATATTTTTAGTATGCATACATTTTAAGGTGGGTTTGCGATATTTGAGGCCTACAATTTGACTTCTTGGCTGATCAAGGGGGAAAAACTTGACTTCTGGCCGAACCATCAGTTTAAAGACAGTCCCACCCTTCAGTGCCTCCGAAATGGGTGTGTAGCATGTTTTCACATGAGGGGCCTTTGGGACCACTGCTCTCATCACCCCTTTGACACACACATCCCCACACAAAAGGACATGCAGCAGTACAATACTTCTCAGTGACAGATAAGAACTGGTTTAGATGATACATGTAGAACATGTAGAACAGCCTCTATGAAAGACATCTGCTGAAAGATAACCTGCTGTTGTTCTCAGAACAATGGATTGACCACCCCAAAGTCCAGAACCTCAACATCACTGAATGCATTTGAGAATACTTTCTTTTTTGAAAAAAGAAAACAGAAAGAGAGTCCCCTGAAGCTGTTGGCAACATCAGTGTTCAGCCACTCTTCCATCAAAGAATTGCACAGTATGGGTAGATTGGGTGGACGCCTTTCCTGGCACAATTCCGAGGAGAATTCCCTGTAGACTGGGATTTTAGCCACTGCTGGTAGACCCGTATGACCGTACACTTTCATACACCTGCAGATTCAGCTACTTCCTTCACACTATAGCCTTTGTCATGCCCAAATACAATCAACCACTCCTTTTAGCCAATCATTAACATCTGCTTTGGAGCCATTTTCCACACATCGACCGAGACATTCACTGCACTGTAGCACCTCTTCTCAATCTATGAATTCCGTCACTCACACCCCACAGTTTTTATAACCCCATCATCCTCATGCAGCACCATCTGCAGGAGCCTGAAGTTACTACCACCTTAAACACACAAGGTGACTAATGCCTAATGCTGAAAAATACATAATCTGTTTTGGCCAAATAATTTCCAATTAAGGCTCTGATTTCTGCACAGTACTGCAGAACTACAGCTGTTCAGATATTCAGTGATTAGGTTCTTATTACAGCTCTGTTTTTCTAAGGGAGCAAAGCGAGAAACAGGAAGAAAGAGAGAATAAAGGAGTGATAGCTGGTAGAAGGAAGAAGAAGACAGGAAGATAAAGCTGAAGGGGGTGGGAGCATGGAGGTTTCCCATCCAGTCGTCTCTGTCTGTTTAAATATTTAATGAGCAAACACATCTCTGTTCTCTCGCATCTCCACTACATGAGGCGGAACGAGGAAGAGGAGGGAGGAGGATGAAGAAAAGCTTTCCACTGCAATAATAACCAAGCCGTCTGCCTCTGTATCCAGGCGAACTCGCACACACTCCACTGAGCTCTCACGCATGTCTAGAAGTCATTCAGACACTCAGTCTTATTTAGGTTGCGCGGCTGAGTGTGCAGCTGGGCCAACAGCATCACAGAAGACTAAAACCTAAAGAAAACATTCAAGCCAATTCAGTTTTGGTTCACCTGCACCGACAGCTCTGAAGGAGCTTTAGTAAAAGAACCTATGAAATTCAGGCTTTGGAATCATTTGCCTTATTACTGATTTCTGTTGCTTCATGTATAATAAGAAAGTATATACACTCATCATCAAAAGAGTAGTTGAACCTAGAAGGAGGTGTGGGATTGCAGTGCTATTGGGAAGGAAGATAAAGGTCACCAGGAACAATAAATGATGATCAATTTAGACTGATATGGGCGATATTTACTGAGCTACACATACAGAAGTAGTGTCTCTCAGTATGGTGTCGGGCGGCCATGTTTGCTACTTGCCAGACGTCTCGACATGGAGTTGTAGAGGTTCCTAATGGTGTCCTGTGTCACTCCATGACAGTCTGGTATGACACCATTGCAGTCTTTGGCGACGCTGACGTGGTGTTGGATCAGTGCTTTGTGCAGACGTCTACCAAAGGTGCTGGCACCTACAGGATGACTCAGGGAGGGCATCGCTACTTGTGGTTCGTGTAGAACCTTCGTATTGCTGGGGTGTGCCTTCTTCTATCCACTGCCGCCAACAGCATGCTATGGTACTATCTGCACGACCAGTGCGGTGCGCAATATGTCAATAAGACCATCCCACTCTCTGGAACCCTACAGTGGGACCCCTTCCAACTGCTCGTATTGCTTTTGAACTTTTCTCTTCGTTTGCAAAGGATGCTACCAACACTACAACACGAGTCAGAATGGAAAGCACGCGCAACAGGACGACCTTATATAGTCAGTCAGGTACAGCAATAAGGCCCATCGCTGATTACGCCACATGTACGAGTGTGAAACTTGAATCATTTGCATGTCTCACAATGTCAAACCTAGCCACCAAGTTTCATTCCTGTTGGCTGCCTCCTTCCGGGTGCAACTATTTTTTTTAATGATGAGAGTATATACTGTAATGGTCTATTTACATTGATTTCTGTCAGCTGCTTTGAGATTTGATCACTTTTGAAATATCATTTTAAAATCTTCTGCAGCTTTGTTCATCATTTTTAACTCTTCCTGGCATGTCAAAAAACTACATATTTATCTGCAACTACATTGGCTTGTTATTGTTTAAACATTGATCCCAAAGTTCTGAATGGTAGTGTACACTGTCCATTTTATCAGCTCCACTAACCATATAGGAGCACTTTGTAGTTCTACTATTACAAACTGTAGTCCATCTGTTTCCCTGCATACTTTCTAAGTCCTCTTTCCCCCTTTACCTTAATGGTCAGGACCCCGACAGAACCACCACAGAGCGGGTATTATTTGGGTGATGGAGCACTGCACTGCAGTGACACTGACGTGATGGCGGTGTGTTAGTGTGTGTTGCGCTGGTGTGAATGGATCAGACACAGCAGTGCTGTGACCTCAGGGTCACTGCTGGACTGAGAATCGTCCACCAACAAGGTAGGAGTGTCTGATAGAGTGGACAGTGAGTGGACACAGTTTTTAAACACTCCAGGAGCACTGCTGTGTCTGATCCACTCACACCAGCACAACACACACTAACACACCACCACCATGTAAGTGTCACTGCAGTGCTGAGAATAAAAGTGAGACTGCATCCCTTTTCCTTATAGCCACATGGTGAGCAGATCCCATTGTGTGTGCATATGCATATATATATATATGTATGTATGTATATACACACACTTTCCTTTGTATGTATATATACACTCTCCTTTCCTTACATCCAAATGTACAAAAGCTCATACCTATTAAAGATGAGATCAACCTATCAACCCTAGCGAAAGGCGATCCCATCCATCTGGAAATGGGTGGGTGTCTCTCTCTCTCTCTCTGTCATGAATGTCTGGTTCACATTTGGGACTTGGTGGAGAGCTGTGATGTCAAACACTCTCAGTCCCTGTGAGCCGCCCCTGCCCAGGCTCGCTTCATGACATCATCTCTCCTGGCCCTGCCCTGCGTCTGGGACTGCAGAGTGGGACACACCCTCCCACCCAGCACAAACAAAACAGCCCAGGCCAGAGCAGCCACCCAGGACAGATTCACAGCCGAGCTCGCTGGGCCACCACAGGCTTCCCACAGCACAAAACTGCAGGCACGGATCACAAGCAGTTCTGTTTAACTCCTGCTAAACCTACTTGTGTCAAAACTAATTATATCTGCCCCTGACAGCAGGGCCACTGCAGCACGGGTAGAGGAGATATGCCAGCACAGCTATATTTGCATTATACTTGTACTGACTGATGGCAACATTAGCATTTCTGACTGAACTACTCCCTCAAATAGGTGCTCAGTGTGGACAGTGAAACGTGGCGCTTCTGATCCTAACCCACCTCTGAAGGATTTCTGAGCGTGGTTTAGTTCAGACACAGTGCATGAAGAGACTGACAGAAGACCACTGGATTCTAGACTGTTCCATGGTGCAAAGAGTTGACCGTTGGCACCCTCTGCTGGAACATGCAAGCCTAACAAGCAGCTTATGGACGTTTTACTGAGTCATGCCTATACAGACTCTAATATACTCTGTAAAACGTATATACTGTAGAAAGTGCTGTAAAATTTCAATATCATTACCTGTGTTGATGCCTATAAATAAACTATACATATATTGTATTTAACTGGGTTTAATTATTTGCTGTTGTTAATTGACAGAAATACATAATGTATATTTAACTCACAAAAAACAAATAATGGCCTTCAGAGACATTTGTGTTTATTTAGTCCCTCCACTTAGACCTAGACTTGAGCAAAAGTATTTACCTTCAAATGTACTTCAGTATGGAGAGTAAAAGTAGCATGATTTATTATGGCTCTAATGCCCTATTATCATTTCTGAGGCTGTAGTGTCTCTCAGTCCACCAGTCTTTAATAGAAGCTCATTAATTAGTCTGACACTGATGTCTATTCAAATGATCATAAGCACAGAACACTGAAGGAGAACAGGTTCCATTAGCTAGAACCAAG
>JAVGWN010001477.1:0-12346 GCA_034552555.1 Semaprochilodus insignis | reverse complement strand
ACACACACACACACACACACACACACACACACACACACACACACACAAGGGGGCAGTGAGCACACTTGCCCAGAGCAGTGGGCAGCCCTATCCACAGCACCCGGGGAGCAGTTGGGGGTTAGGTGCCTTGCTCAAGGGCACCTCAGTCGTTACTGTCGGTTCAAGGAATCGAACCAGCAACCCTCCGGTCACAAGGCTGGTTCCCTAACCTCCAGCCCACGACTGCCCCCATCCGTCCGTCCAGGTACTGCGGCAGACGGAGGACTGTGATTTGAAAAACCAGACTGTCTGGCCTAAAACCAGACGTGTGGCCACCCTATGTGCAAAACTGTCCAAGAGTGACACCAGGCCCACCTGGACGTGTGACGCGTGACAACAAACCGTTCATCTTGGTGCTGACCACGGTGCCTCCACACACGGATTCGTTGGTCGTCTCCACCAAGACTAAAGCGGGACTCGTCACTGAAGATGACCCGCTGCCGTTCTGAGTCACTCCATGACAGTCTGGTACGACACCATTGCAGTCTTTGGTGACGGTGACGTGGTGTTAGGGACAGTCGTGGTAACGGTCTGTGTGCATGTAGTCCTGCGTGGTGCAGCCGTCTGCCAATGGTGCTGCACTAACAGGATGACTCATGGAGGACATCACTGCTCGCTGGATGTCTGTAATGGTGGCTGTTGGGTCAGTCAGGTACAGAGATAAGACCCGTCCTTGTATGGTCGAGTGTGAAACTTGAATCATTAGCATGTCTCACCATGTCAAACCTACACACCAAGTTTCACTCCTGTGGGTTGACTCCTTCTGGGTGCAGCTCTTTGTGCAGCTACTCTTTTGATGATGGGTATATATTGTACTGTGTTTGGCCACTGCTCATGGTAACTGGACGGTACAGTGCTGTAAGTTTGGTTGGACCAGATTCTTTGTGACTCCTCTGGAATCACCTGGGCCCCCTGGAGATGACTGGAGCGGAGCAATCACGCTCTCGCATTTCTAACCGCCAGCGATGAGTGTCCTCTCCGGAGGCCCGAGGGGGCCTGCGTATCTATTTCACCACAAATGGCTCCAAATTGCCACAATGTCGTTTTAGATCCTCGTGTTTCTGCTGAGAGAGGATAGAAGTGGGCGGCGGGGGGTTTTGGGGCGGTGTTTGGTCGTCCTTTTCTGGTGGACAATGGATGGACAGCGGCGCTCGACTGTACGCATACATGAAAGAGGCCTGTGCTGAACTGTAAATGACGCCCTGCTGAGTGAGGAACTCGCCTCCCGCTCCCGGCTCCTGTCTACTGGCCTGCCAGTCCTGCAATGGGATACTCCACCAGATTGGCAGATAGAGCCGCCTGTCATCAGCCGCCGCCCAGTCAGAGTCACCGGAGGCTTTCAGAGGATCACTGATTCTGCTTACAGCAATATCTTTACAGCAGGCACAACATAAACCTCATCCTTGTGGATCAGAATAAACCCTTTATGTCTTTAATCGGATGGTCTGTAATCTGTTGGTTTTAATCTCCACAGTGTATTTACACAGTCATGATTTTTTTAACCCGCATGGATGAAACTCACTAAGAGGAATAAGAAAAAACCTGCCTGTACTCTTTACAATCAGCTCGTACACTCAAGAAAAACAGTTTACATCAAGTCAAAATACACTCATCATCATCAGAACAGCTGCACCCAGAAGGAGGTGTGGTACTGCAGGTGTGTTGGGAAGGAAGATAAAGGTCACCAGGATCAATAACTGATGATAAATTTAGACTGATATGATCAATATTTATTGAGCTACACATACAGAAGTAGTGTCTCAGTTTGGCGTTGGGCCGCCGTGTTGGTTAACCCAACATGCCAGACGTCTCGGCATGGAGCTGTAGAGGTTCCTAATGGTGTCCTGTGATAATCCATCCCATGCAGCTTGAATATCCTCACACAGTTCCTGCAGATGGTGTGGTAGGGGTGGAGGTGGAGGGACACCAGGCCTTCTGGACGTGTGACGTGTGACAACACACCGTTCATCTTGGTTTCTCCACACACGGATTCGTTGGTCGTCTCCACCAAGACTAAAGCGGGACTCGTCACTGAAGATGACCCGCTGCCGTTCTGGGTCGCTCCATGACAGTCTGGTACGACACCATTGCAGTCTTTGGTGACGGTGACGTGGTGTTAAGGACAGTCGTGGTAACGGTCTGCGTGCATGTAGTCCTGCGTGGTGCAGCCGTCTGCCAATGGTGCTGCACTAACAGGATGACTCATGGAGGACACCACTGCTCGCTGGATGTCTGTAATCGTGGCTGTTGGGTCAGTCAGGTACAGAGATAAGACCCGTCCTTGCTCACGTCACATGTGTGGTCGAGTGTGAAACTTGAATCATTAGCATGTCTCACCATGTCAAACCCACACACCAAGTCTCAGTCCTGTAGGTTGACTGCTTCTGGATGCAGCTATTAGTAAAACTAAGGATTGGTGTTCTAGATTCAGTCAGAGCTGTTCACAGTGGTGGTGAAGGTAACCAGACGTCCCCCTCTAAAAGCTCCCTCACAGAAAGTTCCTACATGAGGTGGTTCTGAATACGCTGCCTGATGTCTGAGACGCTGTTTATGATAGTTCTGACCTTAAACTCCATTCATGGTGGAGGGATACATGCTGCAGGGCGCTGTGAGGTAAAATAGTCCCCCAAAGAAACTTATTATTTCCAGGTTTTCCAGATTTTCCATCATCAACATTCCATATACACTCAGAAGACCCGTGTAGGTTCACTGGTGGTTTAGATAGTATATAAAGTGTCTATATGTGTGTTCTAGACATGGAGAACCCTGGTTTCCATCACCACCACTGTAAAGAACATCTGAACCATCTCTCACCAATTATGGAGGAATTTTGATAAACTGGTGGACTTCCCCCTCAATACTAGCCATCACCGTCTATGATCTATTAGATTCCCAATATTTTAGAACACTAAGATCCAAAAGCTTCAACTCCGTCTCTCCAGCTGGCTGGGTGGGGCTACAGTGGTCCGGCATGTGTGAGCAGCGCCTGATGAATGTATGGTATGTTTTTCCTGCTTGGAGTGGGCATATTTGGAGCAGGCAGCGTGGGAACAGCCACCTGTGGGAAAAATGGAAAGGGGGAGTTTTTGGTGAGACTGAGCTCCAACTGACTGGAGAACAGCGTCTGAGTATCTGTTAATGGTCAGCACTTTTCTTAGCAGGACTTGGAACACGCCGTACCCGGACTGGAAGAGAGAAAAACTGAAAGCGCACATTATTCTTCCCGTTAACGATGCTGGGAGTGGGAATAAACACACAGGAGTGCCGCTGGAACTGGAAGCCTATTTTAGACCGTAACTGGGTGAGGTTTTAGTTTGGAGATCTAAACTATATGGGGCCATTCTGCCGTCTTGGTAAACTCTCCTGTGGTGTTCCACATGACGTTCCACAGGAAAAAGTTCTACATGAGATAAACACCTTCATTAAAAATCTACTTCATAACCCCTATTTAACCACAGGCCTCTCTAGTAATAATGTGAACTTCCGAGTCTTTTCCGAAAGGCATTTGGGAATCATTCAAACGTGATCAAGTACTAGTCACGCTAATCAGTGCCTGTATAATCATAAGAGACAGTGGGCTCATTTGGCACAGTCTCCTCTCTCCGCTTGGGATCTCAGGCCTAGCGCACATTAAGGTCAGCTAAGAAACAGATATCAATGTCAGAAAGGAATTCCTGGAATGCCCCTGCCTATAATTCCAAGGAACTAAGCTGTGGAATGGAGTAATCAGAACATTTAATAATAATAAAACCAAAACAACAATAAACATGTAGTCTATGCAAAAGTTATGGGACACTATATAGACACATACACTCATCCTCACCAGAACAGCTGCTCCCAGAAGGAGGTGTGGGACTGCAGGTGTGTTGGGACGGAAGATAAAGGTTACCAGGATCAATAACTGATGCTAAATTTAGACTGATATGATCAATATTTATTGAGCTACACATACAGAAGTAGTGTCTCTCAGTATGGTGTTGGGCCGCCGTGTTTGCTAACCCAACACGCCAGACGTCTCGGCATGGAGCTGTAGAGGTTCCTAATGGTGTCCTGTGATAATCCATCCCATGCGTGACAACAAACCGTTCATCTTAGTGCTGACCACGGTGCCTCCACACATGGATCCGTTGGTTGTGGGCAACGTCCTGTGGGCAGTGCCCTGTGTGCGGCGTCCTGTGGGCAGCTTCCTGTGACCACTGATGAAGGACTAGAGGATGACTGACACTGCACTGTGCAGCAGCAGATGAGCTATCGTCTCTGACTGTACATCTACAAGGTGGACCAGCAAGGTAGGAGTGTCTAATAGAGGGGACGGTGAGTGAGGCTGGGAGAACTTTAATTTACTCGCTGGATGGAATTTGAATTTGAATGACCTCTTTCTAGCTCAGCATTAACTTGCAGCTGATTTGTCTCAGCCTGGCACTTTTGTCCAAACTCCTTCTTCAAGAGTCTGAGCGGAATAGTGGAAGGGCTCACTCCATTCTCCCGAAACTTCAGCACATGACCTCAGATACTGTGGGCTAAGTCTTCTTGGCCTACGTTAACCCCTCTAATCTCAGAACGCCTGTCTCTGGAGGCTCTTAGCTTGATTCCCTGTAGAGCCAACCAAACTCTGTGACCCCAAGAGAGGAACTTTTGGAATTTCCATGAGTACTTTAGCAGATGCTGTGTTTCTTTGCAGCAAATGATACCAGTTTGATTGGCTCTGTGTTCTTCTATTCTAAGCTCTGTACTGCTGTTTACCATGTGCTAATAGGTGTGTGGTACTGCTGGCTCAGTGGGCTCTGGTTCCCGGAGTATGCCACTATAAGACGGGTACGGAATGCTGCTTTAATCGGTTCTGCTATTGAAATTCTCCAGGAGCTAAATGATCACTGATGTTATTGGGCATTACTGCTGTTTCACTAGTGCTACACTTAAATACTGACACTCATCATCAAACGAATAGCTGCACGAATAGCTGCACCCGGAAGGAATCAACCCACAGGAAACTTGGTGTGTAGGTTTGACATTGTGAAACATATGACGTAGGCAAGGACGGATCTTGTCTCTGTACCTGACTGACCCAACAGCCACGATTACAGACATCCAGCGAGCAGTGATGTCCTCCATGAGTCATCCTGATCCATGAGAACAGCATCCACAAGAATCACTTCCCCCTCATCACCAAACCTGAGAGGTTTAAGGAGAGACGTTCCCTAGAAGCAAACCCTGTACCACCGATGTCAGGAGGACCAGAGATCGGTTATCTGGACTTTTGACATTTGACCAAATGTACCAAACTCACAGAGCAAGTGGTCCTGGGCCCGGAAATAAGCCCTAGTGTGAAAACGTCCTAAATTTCTTTGGCTCTGGATTTCCACCACGGACCAACGGGCAAGTGTCTCGGCAAGGCCGCCCTGGGTGCACCCAAGTCAGTTCAAGATATTGGGACCCACCTCTCTGGTTCCCTGATGGCTTGCAACGCAAGCTTGTTGGAAAGGCACTTCATGCTCGACTGATCTGTGGAGTTCATCAGGGATTTTAAAAGCCCCTGGTTGTGAAGCTTTATTCAGGACGATCAGTGATCAGTCATCGTTGACTTGACTTTCATCCCATAACGGTCTGAAGTTGTGCAGCCCCTCAAGTCTGAAAAATAACTGTCCATAAAGCTCATCGGTACATTTTCAGGATCTGGAGTTCAAAAGCTCATCACAACAAAAACATTTGCTTAATTTCTTGTGTGCCTTACTGGGAGTCTGGGAATCTCGGTCCAGAACACACAGTCACAAGAGGTCTTTCTGTGGGGGGGGGGATTGCCTGGAAGTTGAAGGAGTTGAAACACAATCTGAAAGACAAATGTCCCCAAGAAAAAACTAAAGCATTTCATCTCTGAGATTCTGTGGCTCATTGGCACAACCCCATGAGGTCACTGGTTCAAATCTAGACAAAGATGTTACATGTCTTTGCTGGGAATTTGGAAGACAAATGCCCAAAAAAGGACAGCAGGCTACTGAGGTCTGTTGGTTCATTCGGAGATCAGTTAGGAGATTAATCCTCTCAGGTTGAAGATGTTGTATGCATCTTCAAAGGCTGTCGAACCTAAAAGAATTAATATTACAGGAGCGCTGTACGCCCGGAGGGATAGGGCTGTTCCACTGACAAGCTAGGAACACAGCCTCTGATTGGTCCACAAGTCAGGAACACAGCCTCTGATTGGTTGACCCCAGGCCTCAGTGGAACAACAACATCTCTTTTCCACATGGAGAAATGGATACAGAATCAGAGAAGACATTCAGAGCAAGTCAGGATTACAAAGCATCTGAAAGGGATACGGTCGCACCAGAGGCCTTACTGGAACAGCACAACGTTGCCCATCTGGGAAAAATGAAAGTTCTGCTACTACTGAGTGGTGTTGGAAACTGGGAAATGCTATCATCCCACTTGTAAATTGGGCTTGATGGGCAGACAAAGTCGTACTTCAAACTGGTGATTCTAGATGGTTCTACAGGATTCTACAGACCTCTATACTTTGTTCTGTGTGGTGGGCGTATCTTCACACAAGCACCCAAACAGAATCGGTAGTGATATTTACAATATACCCACCTGGGATACACCGATGAGCACCCGAGCGTAAGTCTCCAGCATGCAGCAGTCCCGGGATCTGTTCCTTTATGTACAATGAATGAGTTAACAAAACGGTGGAACCAACATAGCTGTGCCTTCATTACATTTCAAAGTAGTTTATACCCTCATCACCATCAGAACAGCTGCACCCAGAAGGAGGTGTGGGACTGCAGGTGTGTTGGGAAGGAAGATAAAGGTCGCCAGGATCAATAAAGACGGATATGATGAATATTTATTGAGCTACACATACAGAAGTCTGTCTCTCAGTATGGTCAAGCACATCTTGGTGCTGACCACGGTGCCTCCACACACGGATTCGTTGGTCGTCTCCACCAAGACAAAAGCGGGACTCGTCACTGAAGATGACCCGCTGCCGTTCTGAGTCACTCCATGACAGTCTGGCACGACACCATTGCAGTCTTTGGTGACGGTGACGTGGTGTTAAGGACAGTCGTGGTAACGGTCTGCGTGCATGTAGTCCTGCGTGGTGCAGCCGTCTGCCAATGGTGCTGCACTAACAGGATGACTCATGGAGGACATCACTGCTCGCTGGATGTCTGTAATCGTGGCTGTTGGGTCAGTCAGGTACAGAGATAAGACCCGTCCCTGCTTACGTCACATGTCTCACAATGTCAAACCTACACACCAAGGTTCAGTCCTGTGGGTTGAGTCCTTCTGGGTGCATCTGTTATTTTGATGATCAGTGTGTTTCATGTGTCAGATGGTTATTCTGTCCCTTATGTAGTGTACTGAGACATTATTCTATATATCATAAAGGCTGCATATCAATTTGAGGTATCTAGACATTAATAAGGTAGCTGATACCTAGAACCTTTAGAACCGACTTCCCTGTAAAGCTGCTTTGTGAGAACGTCTGTTGTAAAAGGTGCTATATAAACAAACCTTGGCTCGACTAGCGTTAATCTGACACTGAGGGCTTTACAGGCTGTAATATAGCAGATTTGTGGTGCCTGATGGAGTTGGGTCCTCTAAGGCACAGTACAGCAGGTTCTGCAGGCTGGTAAAGGTGACTCACTGACAGTGCTGGCGCTCAAACTGATAGCCCCCTAGGTGCTGGCGATAACCGCTAGGCCACAGCACTCCAGATCACATGGCACTTGGGTTCGGCTTGCTGTAGAATCGTACGTCAGCGCCCCGTTCAGACTCAGATGGATATTCTAGCTGACAGCTGCCCCCGTTCCAGCGCCCGCTAATGTGTGCACGTGGACTGTAAACTGCTCTGTGATGGCGGACTGGGTTGAGTCACCTCTCTTTTTGTATTGCCCGTCTTTCCACACTGCTTGATCAAAGTATGAAGTCAGAATGAAGCTGTTTGCCTTGCGCTATATTAGAGTTTCGGATCTCAATGCTTTCCATTAACCGTTTAACCTGATGAAGTTGAGTTTCCAAGGAAAACCAGTTTTTGGAAGAGTCTGAACTGGAAAGAACCGGGTCCTTAGGATTTATCTACACTGCCTGTCCAAAAAAGTCTGCAAATAAGTTAATAGTTAAGAGGCTTTGATTGGATAGCTATGGCAGTGCCGCACAAGAAGTGAGTCAGTCACCCTGCGTGTTTAAAGTTGTAGTACCTTCAGGCTCCTGCAGATGGTGCTGCTCGAGGATGATGGGGCTATAAATCCCCCAGTGTGAGTGACGGGATCCATAGATTGGGAAGAGGTGGTACAGTGCAGGGAATGTCTCGTTCCATGTGTGGAAAATGGCTCCAGAGCAGATGTTAATGATTGGCTAAAAGGAGTGACTGCATTTGGGCGTGCCAAAGACCATAGTGTGAAGGAAGTAGCTGAATCTGCAGGTGTATGGAAGCGTACGGTCATACGGGTCTACCAGCAGTGGATAAAATCCCAGTCTACAGGGAATTCTCCTCGGAATTGTGCCAGGGGAGGCATCCACCAAATCTGGACCAACTGACCAATTCTTTGATGTAAGAGTGTCTGAACATTGATGTGACTACATCCAGAAACTTGTCCAGTACATGCCCAATCCAGTCCCAGCTGGTACTGGTGCTGGTGGAGGAGTTACACACTGTTAGTTAGAATGAATAGCTTGTATTAGAGCACATGTGAGGTGACCGAATCAGAGTTGTGATGCTATTCATGATAAAACTCCCAGTTTAAGGCCGAAACCACATTCCCAGGATATTTCTGAGTACAAAAATAAAACCCTCCATCTTGGAAAAAGCTCTTCCAGTCACGCAACGCAGCAAGGAAAGAAGCGGATTTGCACTGCAGACCGTTCTGTAATGAAAGTAGGTGTCTCCAGACATCTGTCAGGCAGTGCCTGTACACTGAGACTCACTCCAGCAGCCAGCACTGTGGGCCAGGCTCCTGTCCTCCGGGGCTGTGATATGGTTCTGCGCCGCTCTTATCTCTGGGAAGTCCATGGAGCAGAGTGACACTTGTCTCTGCAGGGCAAGGGCACACGGATTAGCCTGCAAGCAGCGAGGGCAATCAGTGCACCTCCCAGAGCTCCACACAGCAGCTCCGTGTTTACTCAGCCTTTGAACAGAACACTGATTTTCCTCCAACTACTATGAACTGACATTCCGAAAGTCATGGGATAGCAGTATGTAAAGGGATTATGGAGCTGTGCTACCTCAGGATGGGGGACAGCTTGGGAACGCCAACACCTGAATAACCTGTGAAGTGTTATCTTGTGAGTGAGGTTGAACACTTACCAGTGTGCTCATGGCAAGGAGCCTGAATGAGGCATGATGGTGGGTGTCAGATGGATGGAACATTCCATTTCCGACGTTGAGCGGGTGTTCAACATTCCTCGAACCACAGTGTCACGTGTGTCCCGGGAATGCATCATAGAAAGCATTACCACCCACAGTGGACAGTGCAGTGGACCCCGCCCCCCCAGACTTTTGACATTCAGATATTCAGGATTCCAAGAGGTAAGTCCCGGATAGGGGGTCCCGGATTTCTCTGTATCCGTACTGTACAGTGATTCCAGAGCACAGAAAGGGAACGTTTGGTAGCACTTTACTGAGGGGCAGCGTTCATAAGGCTGTTCCACACAAACCTTTCGGAACAGCTGGCATAACACCATCGAGACATCCATAAAAGCTTATTCCAGCATTATTCCAGGCTTATTGAGTCATGCCTGCTGGAATGAGCCTTTATGGATGTGTATTTAGGGGTTAGGAATGCTGCCCTTCAGTAAAGCACTACTGAACACACTGAAAACCAGTAAAAGACAGATCTAATACCAGCAGTAACAATAACAGCACTGTCTCCTCCTCTCTCACTATCTCTCTCTCACTGTCCCTCATATTCCCCCCGACCCCCAACCCCCACAGTCCCCCCCACCGCTATCTCCGGGGGACTTTTCCACATTATCACATTACACATGATGTAACTCCCCCTTCAGCGGGTGATTCAGCACCGCCTCTGTCACGCAAGGCTACTTACACCGCACATACTCCACCATGTGGAAACATCTAGATCATTCCAGGCGGGAATGGTTACAAATACAGATCCACACAACAAGCAAGCAAGTAGCAGCAGCAGCAGATTGCAGTGTAATATCCCAGAAACTGCATCCCTGACAGAATCAAGTCGCGCATGCAGTGGTATATACTGAGACCACCTGCTAACAACGCTAGCCCGCTGAGCACAAAGCAGCAGCAAAACTCAGAGACCACCATTCATTTACTCTAGGTCCAGTCATTAGGTACACGATACTCCACTGTTCCTCCACCACCAGACCCTGTAACAGCCCCTTCCCTGAGGCCTACCGGCATTTCTCATGTGATACAGTCCGATCCGAATGCGCTCTGTCAGTCATTTAAAGCTATGTCATGCATCAGTAAAGATTCCGGGCACCTTTTTCCTTCTGGGAAAAGAGCCACCAAAATGACCTCAGGTTATTTTAACCCCATGCAAATCAACATGTATGTAATACATCTGGCCTGACCAACGATGGACACCGAACTGGGAAGAGACTGGGAAGTTTCATTTGCCTGCTGAAGTGAGAATGGCAACCACAGTGTAACACTCTACTACCCAAAACAATACCTAGATATACACTCACCATCAGAACAGCTGCACCCAGAAGGAGGTGTGGGACTGCAGGTGTGTTGGGAAGGAAGATAAAGGTCACCAGGATCAATAACTGATGATAAATTTAGACTGATATGATCAATATTTATTGAGCTACACATACAGAAGTCTGTCTCTCAGTATGGCGTCGGGCCGCCGTGTTTGCTAACCCAACACGCCAGACGTCTCGGCATGGAGCTGTAGAGGTTCCTAATGGTGTCCTGTGATAATCCATCCCATGCAGCTTGAATATCCTCACACAGTTCCTGCAGATGGTGCGGTAGGAGTGGAGGTGGAGTGACACCAGGCCCTCTGGAGTGTGACAACAAACCGTTCATCTTAGTGCTGACCACGGTGCCTCCACACACGGATTCGTTGGTCGTCTCCACCAAGACAAAAGCGGGAGTCGTCACTGAAGATGACCCGCTGCCATTCTGAGTCACTCCATGACAGTCTGGTACGACACCATTGCAGTCTTTGGTGACGGTGACGTGGTGTTAAGGACAGTCGTGGTAATGGTCTGTGTGCATGTAGTCCTGCGTGGTGCAGCCGTCTGGCAATGGTGCTGCACTAACAGGATGACTCATGGAGGACATCACTGCTCGCTGGATGTCTGTAATCGTGGCTGTTGGGTCAGTCCACACATGTCGGGCAATCCGTTGTTTCTCCCTCTCTGTGGTTCGAGTAGGTCTCCCAGGTCCTTCACGTCACTGGTAGGTGCCTTGTTCTATCCAATGCCACCAAAAGCGTGTTATGGTTAAATCCGCACCGGTATCACGTTCGCCCCAAATTGGAATTAGGCACACAGTTTTAGCTCCCGTCCTGCTGTGTGTTTCCTTCCTGTTGGGTTGGCACCACGTTCTCTAGTAGTGTGCAGCGGAGGTCACGTTATGCACAGATTGTTGGAGGTGAGGGCGGTGTGCAAACCGAGTAGCCACCCCATCATCCTCATGCAGCGCCATCTGCAGGAGCCTGAAGTTACTACCACCTTACACACACAAGGTGACTCACTTTCTTGTAAGGAGAGCTTATTACACTTCCTTCTGTCTGGTTTTGTGTTAATATGCAGCATGTGTTCCTGGTTTTCCCCGATGCTGAAAACTTTAATTGCCGTTATCTTTGTCATGTTGAAAACACAAAGAGTGCCGAGGTTACTGGCTGGTACCTGCTCATCCCAGAGCGACCCTTTGTCGAAGCCTCTAAATGTCACCGAGCAGCTCCGGAAGCCTCTCGAGAATTCATCACGGTGATTTTATCTTTCCAGTCAACAGGAACTCTCATAAACTGTGAAATGTCATTCTATTTGTGGCTCAGAGCTGCGTGTACAGCACACGGTATTCCACCTTCCGCTTCCAAACAGTTTTGAGCTGGTGGATGCAATGAAACACAGGTTTGTGTAGCACACCTGAGGAGGGCTGGCGGTCTGCAGGCTGGACTGATGGACAGGAGCAGCCATTAGTCATGCCTTCCGGTCAGCTCATCAAGAGAATAGCAGAAGCTGAAAATGGTTCCCCTTGTGTGTTTAAGGTGGTAGTACCTTCAGGCTCCTGCAGATGGCGCTGCACAAGGATGATGCAGCTATAAATCCCAGCGGGGTGTGAGTGACGGGATCCATAGATTGGGAAGAGGTGGTACAG
>JAVGWN010001476.1:0-12349 GCA_034552555.1 Semaprochilodus insignis | reverse complement strand
CACACACACACACACACACACACACACACACACACACAGACCCATACACCCGCACACACACTCGCACACACACACACACACACACCAATGAGGAAGAGAAAGAGCAGCTTTTGCTAACACCTGATATAAACAGGCAACTAATCAATGAGAGGGGGAGAGTTAACGCCGGGGGTGAAAGGAAAGCAGAGAGAGAGGGAGTGAAGGAAAAGTGGGAGAAAATAAAAATTGCTCAATTACCTTTCCAACATGTTTTTCTCCTCCCTCTCTCCCTGTCTCTCTCTTTCTCTCTCTTTTACCCTCTCTATCTCTCTCCCTCTCTCCCTCTCTCTCTCTTACCCTCTCTCTCTCTCTTTTTCTGGAACAAGTGATTTTGCAGCACAAATCAATGTTGGCAGGTCAGGCAGCCAGCTACTAATCTTGGCATTACAACGCTCCAATCAGAGCGGCCCAGGTAATGGAGTTGTTATTGAACTTCATAGTCAGGATTAGATTCTCAGTGAAGATCAATGCAGCCCTGAGATGAGACTGATAACAGCCTGATAGCCATCTGAATCCCCACAGCTATGCACTGAGCCACACTCTCTCGCCCTCCCTCCACCCTCTCGCTCTCTTCCTCAGAGAGAAGGAGAGAGAAAAAGGCAAGAAGCTGGACTTTCTGCCCTCTGATGCTCCTCTCCTCATCCCCTCTGTTCTAGGGGGTCTGGTTACTGGTTATTGATCAGTGAGCACTAATATTAGGATGTAATAATCAGTGATGACTGTTAATGAGCGTGTGAGGTGTTTCATTATTAGAGTGGGGGATGTAAATGGAGCCCACTGTTACAGTCAGAGGGTCAGCTCAGTCAGTACGAGAGAGTTTGGGAGTTCACACACTTACACAGTTAAAGAGCTTCACTGACGACTGTGATTAATAACCTAATTGGGTTTATGTAGTAATTACAGGTAGTTACTATGGTGCTGCTGTGGAGTTATTATGGTGTTGCTGTGGTGATACTATGGTGTTGCTGTGGTGTTATTATGGTGTTGCTGTGAGGTTCCAACTTTTTGTTAGGGCATTGTTTGGTGTGAGGTGGTTGCTGAAGTGTTTCTATGCTGTTGCTGTAGTATTCCAGGTGGTTGCTAAGGTGTTGCCAGGTTAGGATGTTACTACGGTATTCCAGGTGGTTGCTAAGATGTTGCTATGATATCCCAGCTAGTTGCTAAGGAGTTGCTAAGTCACTGCCATGCTTGGTTGCTGAGGTGTTGTTAGGCTGTTGCTATGGTATCCCAGGTGGTTGCAAAAGTGTTGCTAGACTTTTGCTATCGTATGCCAGGTGGTTACTAAGGTGTTAATAGGTTGTTGCTTTGGTATCTCAGGTGGTTGCTTAGGCATTGCTAGTTTGTTGCTATGGTATCCCAGATGGTTGCTAAGGTATTGCTAGGCCATTCATATGCTTGATTACTAAGGTGTTGTTAGGCTGTTGCTATGGTATCCCAGGTGGTTGCTAAGGTTTTGCTAGGCCATTGCTGTAGTGTCCCAGATGGGTGCTAAGGTGTTGCTAGGCCATTGATATGCTGGGTTACTAAGCTGTTGTTACACTGTTGTTACAATATTTTAGGTGAATGCTAAAGTGTTTCTGAGCTGTTGCTATGGTATCCCAGGTAGTTGCTAAAGTGTTGCTAGGCCATTGATATGCTTGTTTGCTAAGGTGTTGTTAGGCTGTTGCTATGGCATCCCAGGTGATTGCTAAGGTGTTGCAAGGCCATTGCTGTCATGTCCCAGGTGGTTGCTAAGGTGTTGCAAGGCCATTGCCAAGGTATCCCAGGTGGTAGGCTAAATTGCTTCTAGACCATTTCTAGCAACATTAAGTCAAAGTAAACAAATGTTAAAACAACAACAACAACAAAACAACATCAAAACAACAACAACAACAACAACAACAACAATAATAATAATAATAATAATAGAGAGAAATTCAATCTCTAATCTTGTAGTTATATGTCACAATTTTTTTCCTTTGTTATGACAGTGACTGTTAAGTAGTTTTGATGTTACAGTCTCAATAAATAAATTAAGTTTATTTACACACAGAAAATGGGAAAGTGAGGATCTGCGGAATCAGCCCATAATGACTCCCAGGACACATTTCACATTTGTCAGAGCATCAGATATCCAGAAAGCAGGGGCTCCAATGTACCAGCAGTATGAGCTTATGAGTACAGTCAGGGGTAATAGCCAAGTTATTTTATCACAACTAATGGCATTTTAATCCCTCTCTCTTTCCTTGACTTTCTCTAATAGGATTATTAATATCACTGTCTTTTCAAAGGACGCTTGAAGAAATCAAGCCGGCTGAAGCAGGCCGGGGTCAGAGGTGGTCTCGTAGGCTGCGTCTAATCACATTTCCCTATGCTGCGGAGGAAGGCAAAATATATAGGCTTAATAATTCAATAATTCCACATTCATCAATAGGCGGGGACGTCGATACGTGGCTAAATCACTGGACTGTGGACGGCAACAGAAGCAGACGCTGGACTTTGTGGGGCAGCTTGCCGAAGTTGATTTTGTCGAAAGTGCGCACTGGTTCTTAATTTATTTCAGGAGCTCCTCGCGGCCATTTAGCAAAGGAGCTCTGCAGGGGCTCCCGCGACGGAGGCGAATCGATAGAGGATCGATAGCCCGGGCGAATCAATCAGCCAGGTTTTCTTCACAAAATATTTAATTAAACATGGTGGCAAATAACTGCAGGATTTATTGTTTGATGTTAAGAGCATTAGCGATTTCCCCTTTCCCGCGCCGCACCCCAGGCCTGGTCAGGCCCAAGCTTTCCAGCCGCTTAGAGGGTCCAGGGGAATAGCTCAGACACTTTTCCAATACATAATAATGTTTGTATTTATACATGCTTATATGGCCTCTTGACTCTCTCTCTCTCTCTCTCTCTGTCTCGCTCTAATCCACTGCTCTAGCAGTCATTTGAGCGAGCCAGGGGACTAGGCCCTGAGAGCACCATGCATTTTGATGCTCTCAGTTTAACATTTTAATCCTCTGCTATGGTTCTACTGAGAGAAGACCCAATATATGGCTTCTCCCAATGTGCAGATACTCTGATTGCTAATGTATAGGCTAATAGATCTTTAGAGTGGACTTTAAACACAAACTTCACCCAATATAATGTGGGGGTGGGTCAAGCTATTCATAATTTAGTTAGGTATGTGAAAGCTAATCTACAGAAACAGTCCATTTTGAATTAACTGCCTACGATCCCCACCCAAGAATAGCTGCATGAATAGCTGCACCCAGAAGGAATCAACCGACAGGAATTAAACTTGGTGGGTAGGTTTGACATCATGAGACATGCTAATGATTCAAGTTTCACAATTAGCAGCGCATGTGAAGTAAGCAAGGACAGGTCTTATCACTGTATCTGACTGACCCAACAGCCACGATTACAGACATCCAGCAAGCAGTGATGAGTCATCCTGTTAGTGCAGCACCATTGGCAGACGGCTGCACCACGCAGGACTACAAGCATACAGACCATTACAGCGTCTGTCCCTAATACCACGTCACCGTCACCAAACACTGCAATGGTGTCGTACCAGACTGTCATGGAGTGACTCAGAATGGCAGCAGGTCATCTTCAGTGACGAGTCCCGCTTTTGTCTTGGTGGAGACGACCAACGAATCCGTGTGCAGAGGCACCGTGGTCAGCACCAAGATGAGCGGTTTGTTGTCACACATCCAAAAGGCCTGGTGTCATTCCACCTTCACCCCTACCACACCATCTGCAGGAACTGTGTGAGGATATTCAAGCTGCATGGGATGGATTATCACAGGACACCATTAGGAACCTCTACAGCTCCATGGCCCGACACCATACTGAGAGACACTACTTCTGTATGTGTAGCTCAATAAATATTGATCATATCAGTCTAAATTTATCATCATTTATTGATCCTGGTAACCTTTATCTTCCTTCCCAACAGCACTGCAATCCCACACCTCCTTCTGGGTGCAGCTGGTGAATCAGTCTTAAAGGCATGGCAATAAAAACAGCCTGTTTTATTTTATGGGATAAAGAGTAGCTTTAAAATGAGATAAAAAATAACCGTTTTTGGACTGTCTTAAATACAAAACTCATATTAACTGCTAAATAATCAATACTTTAATCATAATAAGCCTCTGGTCTAAGCACCAAGACCTTAATAGAGCCTAAAGCCGTCATATCTGTCACCTATTCCACACTTACTGTAAAATATCTCACTCTATGTTTGCCCAGGCTTATGATTTTGTGCTCAGCGTGTATCTATTGATCACCCCCCTCCGAAAAACCAACATAAATAACAACAACAACAATAATCCACAGCATCCAAACGGGAACAAACCAATCAAATGTGGAGAGGTGCACGTCAGGACGCCGATTGGGCCACCCTGAGTGGATCCGCATCCATTAAACAGGGACAGGGAGACGCTTCAGGATGCTCCGGGAGGGGCGGCTGATAAAAGCAGGGCGTGACCGGCGATGATGAGGCTGTTATTGTTCTCCAAATCGAGCTGTAGCTCTCCGCGGTGGGTGTTTATGAAAGGCGAATTAGGGAGGGCCTGTGTTTAATCATTATGAAGTGGGAGAGGGGTGACCTACCAGCTGAGTCCAGCGCTGCTCCACTGCACACTGGGTAGAAAACAAACGCCCTCAAGGCGCACGGCAGCTCGCACACTGACACACACCAGAACACAAAGAGGGTTAACGCCGGCTCCATTTCATGAGTCAACTGCGAGAGCTAAATCTACAAACAATTACTGCAGGGGACAAACAAAAGAGACTGGGTGGCACGGTCAAATCACGCCTCTGTGATAGGCAAACGGGCCCATGTGTTGGCCAGTTCTCTCTTTTCCGTTGTGTACTACATACATTCGTTATAGCCAGGAGAGAATTCCAGTGTTATCATTATGTAAGGCTATCATTATCTCTGGATTAGTCATTGGGGACAATACGTATGACACATACACCTATAATTATAGTGAAATAATTGTGCTCTTACATAAACTGTTCGCAGCCAGCTTCCTCATATTACATCAGATCAGTAAAGGTAAATATGATATCATATGAAGCACAATCACACCCATATAAACACACATACTACAGACTGGAGCAATTACACTACTGTGCAAAATTCAAAAACTGCCCCCCACAAAGCAGATGTTAATGATTGGCTAAAAGGAGTGACTGCATTTGGGTGTACCAAAGACCATAGTGTGAAGGAAGTAGCTGAATCTGCAGGTGTATGGAAGCGTACGGTCATACGGGTCTACCAGCACATATGGGTCTAAAATCCCAGTCTACTGGAAATTTTCCCCGGAATTGTGCCAGGGAAGACATCCACCAAATCTAGACCAACTGAGCAGTTCTTTGGTGGAAGAGTGTTTGAACATTGATGTGGCCTACATCCAGAAACTTGTCCAGTCCATGCCAAATCCAGTCACAGCTGTTGTTGGTGTTGGTGGAGGCATTACACACTATTAGGTACATTTCAGTCACAGGGGACTCGGTTTTTGGCCAGTGAGCTTATGTGTCTTTGAAATGCACCACTGAACATTGTCCAATCAGATCTGAAGCATCCTCCTGGATTTTTAAGGATTTTTAAGGCATAATTCCACGAGTACTATTTTATGTACTGTACATGTATTATTGGATTTGTTCTGTGCTGAGTATCTTCTAATAGTAACACTTTACTTTCTACTCAAACACTACATATTAGTGAGTAAAGGAATTTACTTTTTACTCACTTATAATTTAGCATACTGTATTTAGTTACTAAATTCCCTTTTTACTTTTTTATTTATTGGGTTTTGTTAAGTGACCATTTTTGTCCTGCTCTGTCATTGGTCACCTTTTTGACTTTGGAGCTTTGGAGCATTTTATTGTAGACCAAAATAATAAAGGAAATATAAAAATGGAGCCATACAGAAATCAGATGCTGAATTTACTAGGAAGCTCCACTATAGTTCTGTTGAATGAACTCAATCCGGTGTGTCACATTAGTAGGTAGATGGGAATTTCACCAAATTTCGGAATAAAGAAATGGGTAAGCAGTGAAAAGCTCCGTTCTACAGAAATGTTCCAACTCAGAATTGTTCTGAGAGGTAGTGATAAGAACCAGACCTCCAATGCCTGTAGAATATCTCATGAAGAAAGTATTATATGAAATAGTTGCGCCCATGTTGCCTGAGACATTGTTTCATGAGAGTTTTGAGACGAGTGTTTGATCTAAAATGTACTCCACTTGTAGGAGAGATACATGTAGGGAATATAAAGTGAAATAGCACCCTATGGAATTTCCCTTCCTGATTGACCACTACTTTACAATGATCAATATTACAAGAAACATGTAAGTTCACTGGACATTTTGATTGAACAGGTAATAAAATGGCTGTATTGCCAGCATTGTAAATAAATATATTTGGGTAAGTGTCTCTACAATGCATGATATCTCTAAAGGATGCAATGGATTATTTAGTTTACATTCCAATAATGAAATTACAGTTTGAAGACCCTCAGGCCACATTACATTTGATTGGTTTGAGGATGTGTTAGGCTAACTTGTCATGTCTGTCCAAAGAAAAACATGTATCTCAATTTTTGTTGAGTTTTACTTTTATGCATCTTTTGAACACATTGTTTATATTGTGTGAAATTTTCTTGAGGAATGGACCAACAGAAATGGCCCAAAACTGCTTGGAAAAAAGTCTGGTTCCATTGACTTACATTAGAAATATGTTGGGTTTTCCCCTCTCCTGTAAAGTTGCCATTTGGAGGTACTTGTATTTCTTGAGACATTACAATATCAACTTAGACATCATTTGACCATGAACACCAAAAATTTTGCATACAACTTCATGTATTAGTTTTTCCAATTCATTAAATTAGTGATTGTGCAACACACAACACTTCCGTTATCCTATTTATACTCTACTTTTTCTTTTTCCTGGTCAAGAGACTTTTTGTCTAACTAGTTCCGCAGTTTTTAAGATATTGACACCGTTCCAGCTCTGGAATGTTCTGCCTGATCAGGAATGGTGTGTTTGTATACAGTTTTTTGATCCGACTCATCATTTCCAGAAAAGCTTCGTCAAAAGTAAGCACCCATCTGCTGTACTTCTGCTCGACCGACAGACACCAATCTACATACATCTGAGCGCAGACCCCCAAGCACGAATTCCATGTTGGTCCGACCCGCACTCATCTGTTTGTCTTTTTCCCCCCATCACTCGTTCCTCCCATAGAGTCCCATTCATTTACACCCCCATTCAAACCCTACTGTCTCCTTTAACCTACAGCCACCAAACTGCATGTACTCGCCCAGGGCAGATCCCCAAACTCTAATCCACAAACATACTGCAGTTTCCTTCGAGATCAATAAAGTGTTATCTTATCTTATCTTATACTGACCCCCACTCCTATATGTGTCGTTTATTCATCCATTGTTCCTCCCATAGACTCCCATTCATTTTTGTGGCACCTTAGCAACCGCCTAGCAACAAGCTTAAGCTGCACAATCACTCTACACTTTCTTCAGGAAATACACTTTACTACTTACTTTATAAATCTTAATAATCATCAAAAAAATTGGGCAATGTATAACACTGTGTTCAACAAAGAGAGCTTTTCCCATAGAAATCATCCAAATGAAGGCACCTCAGTGGAAAACAAGAGCCTTTAGTTACAGGTGCAATATGTCCATTTAAAACATTCCCAATTTATCATAAAATGATCAACAGAATGTGACAGAAATAACAGTTGTGACGGTGTGTCAGAGACATCTATGTATAGTGTTGCAGAGATATCTACTAAAGCATGCTAACCACCTAGCCATGGCTCATCTGGTCTTGTAATACCACTAGGTACCTGAAGAGGTGACAGTGAGTCACTGTAGAGGTGTAGGAGTGGAATCAGTCCCACATGAGAGGATGAAGAAACAGCTCTGCTGCCCCAACGGCGAATTCTAGCCTCTTATCAGTCATGTTGAAGGTGCTGCTCCCGGTTAGATCATTTAAGGGCAGGTAGCTGAAGAAAGGAGCAGTAAACACAGTGATGGCTGAGGCTCTTGGTGAGTGACCACTGCTGCTACCGCTGCCTGCTCTCAGCAAGAAACCAAGCTCAGCAGCAAACAGAAGAAGTGATATAAATAGAAGCAGAAGAAGAGTTAACACTGGTGCTGCTTTCCACCGCTGGAGACGTTCTGGGAGAGTAAAGGGAGGAAGTCTGATACTCAACTCGTAGGTTTCTTCCAGACTGGTACGATAGTGGTGGACAGCTTTCTGGTGATATGTTGCCTTCTGTTTATTTGGAGTATGAATTTGACAGGTTGCATCGTCTTACAAACCTGCTGTCAGTAAACATGCAATGCTAGCAAACTAAATTGCTTGCTTGCCTCCAAACTCTTGGCTGGTAGTGGATGTGAGACTCATCTTTAGGGACTTTATGTGTTATGCATCAGGCCGTGCTGAGTGATACGATCTAGTCATATAAACTCCACCATCTTCATGTCAGCATGCTGCTCCATTTACTGATAAACACAGACACAGACACGTGCAGAGAGAACCAGATTGGACACCAGAGACCAGAGCTCTCAATGTGGCCATTGTGGAAAATGAGACCTGTGCACACTGGCGCTGACCCCGTTCCTCATTATAAACTGTATACTCTGTATAAACTCTCCATTGTCTCCCAGATGAGCCATTTGTGCTCATTTGAGGGCAGACAGCAGGACCACATACTATACACTGTATGGCCAAAAGTATGTGGACACCTAACCATCACACCTATACGAGCTTATTAGATATCACATTCCAATACCATGGCATTAGTATGGAGTTTTTGGCAGCCATAATAGCCCCCGCTCCTTTGGCAAGGCTTTCCAGAAGATCTTGGAGCATGTATGTGGGAATTTGTGGCCATTCAGTCAAAAGAGCATTTGAGAGGTCAGATGTTGGATGGGAATGCCTGGCTCCCAATCGGTGTTCCAATTCAGCCCAAAAGTGTTCAGTGGGCTTGAGGCCAAGCTCTAGAGTTCCTCCACACCAGACCCCTCAAACCATGTCTTTATGGACCTTACTTTGTGCCCAGGGGCACAGTCATTCCGGAACAGGGAAGGGTCTTCTCCAAACTCGAAGAGAGTTGGAAGTATATAATTGTCCAAAATCTCTTTGTATGCTGTAGCGTTAGCATAATCCTTCACTGGAACGAGATTTAGCTTAGACCATTATCCCTGTCTATCCCTGCTTGTGGGAACTTGTGGATGAGAAGGCCTGGATCACAATCGATGTTACAATTCATCCCAAAGGTGTTCAGTGGGCTTGGAAAGGCGGAACAGGGTCTTCTCCAAACTGGAGGGAAATGACTTTGAATGCTGTAGCGTTAGCATTACCCTTCCTTGGAACCGGGCTTAGCCTAAACGCTGAAAAACAGCCACAGACCATTATCCCTGTCTATCCCATATTATTGGCATGATGTAATCTAGGGGAGAACATTCTCCTTCCAGAGATCATGTTTTCACTGCTCCAGAGTCCAGTGGTGGCACCTTACACCAATCCAACTGGCGCTTGGCATTGCACATAGTGATCTTAAGCTTGTGTTAAGTTACTTGGACATAGAGATCCATTTTGTGACGCTCCTGATGCACAGTTCTTGTGCTGATGTTGCTTACACAGGCAGTATGGAATTCTGTAGTAAGTGATGCAACAGGGGATAGGCGATTCAGCACTGCCATGTCTCAATAATAACACTTGCAGTTGACCAGGGCAGATCTAGCAGGGCAGCAATTTAATGAACTGACTTGCAGCAAAGGTGTCCTAATACAGTGCCACATTTAAAGTCATTGTGTTCTTCAGTATGGGCAATTCTACTGCCGCTGATTGTCTATGGAGACTGCATGGCTGTGTGAGTGATTTTCTAGACCTGCTAACACCTGAAACCAGTAACTAGGAGGGATGTCCACATACACTCATCATCAAAGGAATCAGCTGACAGGAATGAAACTTGGTGGGTAGGTTTGACATTGTGAGACATGGGAATAATTCAAGCTCAGCCGTGCATGTGACATAAGCAAGGACGGGCCTTATCACTGTACCTGACTGACCCAACAGCCATGATTGCAGACATTCAGCTAGCAGTGATGTCCTCCATGAGTCATCCTGTTAGTGCAGCACCATTGGCAGACGGCTGCACCAAACAGGACTACATGCACGCAGACTGTTACGACGACTGTCCTTAACACCACGTCACCGTCACCAAAGACTGCAATGGTGTCGTGTCAGATTGTAATGGACTCAGAACGGCAGCGGGTCATCTTCAGTGACGAGTCCCGCTTTTGTCTTGGTGGAGACGACCAACGAATCCGTGTTTGGAGGCACCGTGGTCAGCGCCAAGATGAACGGTTTGTTGTCACACATCACACGTCCAGAAGGCCTGGTGTCACTCCACCTCCACCCCTACCGCACCATCTGCAGGAACTGTGTGACGATATTCAAGCTGCATAGGATGGATTATCACAGGACACCATTAGGAACCTCTACAACTCCATGCTGAGATGTCTGGCATGTTGGGTTAGCAAACACGGCGGCCCAACACCATACTGAAGGACACTGCTTCTGTATGTGTAGCTCAATAAATATTGATCATATCAGTCTAAATTTATCATCAGTTATTGATCCTGGTAACCTTTATCTTCCTTCCCAACAACACTGCAATCCAACAACCTCCTTCTGGGTGTACCTGTGCTATAGTGCTTGTAGAGTGTATGTAGGGAGTGACTATCCTGTGGCTGTCAGAGCTACTGAAGCTTTCTGTGTTAGCACAGCTGCCTAGCGTACATCTGTAGAGAGCACAACAGCTGGGGAGGGAGAGATAGAGAGACCTTGTCAAGCAGTAGGCCACTGTTATATCTCTCTCATGCATTTATTGGGAACCCTGCATGGCTGAAGGAAAACATCTTTATTGTTTGTGTACAGTGGCTTCATCCACTCCTGGACCCCCTTCACCTTCCTCTGGAGACCTCACTGCCGTTTGCTTAAGGCAACAAAAAACAACAATAACAACAAAAAAACCTCCACACAGGCAAAGAAACCAAAGGCAGGCAGTGTCCTCGCTCTACATACAATCGATTGGCTCTCACGGCAGGCGTCCCCTTTCTCTGCATCTTCGAGTGCCTTCAAATCACAGACAGTTTCGCCTAAGTGCACCAAAGGCAATCACATTGATCGGACCCCATATGGAAAGCGCCTACGGTCTTTTGCTCAGCACAAGTGAGAAGTGTCAGTGACTTAGTCTAGCTCCAGGACTGCTATTTAAAGGCTTTCCACGGCTCATCTTGATAAGAGTGAGCATTCAAATAACCAGCAAGCCGGCTCACGATCAATATGTCCACACAGGCTATGAGAATCGGTCAGAAACTCTGCATGAGTCCCACAGGAAGCCGAAAAGAAGGAGCGATCACACTTTGTTGTGCAGTGCAGTGCAGTGTACACAATGATAAGCAATTAGCAAGTCTACCTTCCATTGAACTGCTAGCTTAGCAGCACTGGCAACAAACCCTGAGCTAGTTCTTCAGGCTAGTTCTGCACATGATCATGATCACCCTTAATCAGTGCATCAGTAAGCGGACCTGAGGGAGGCCCTAGCCACGGAGCATGCTCGGTGGCCCCTCCCCTCCTCTCCTCCCCCCCACCCCCTCATTCCTCCTCCCTTCCCTTTAAAGCGAGCTTGCATTTTAATTCAGCACTGAAGTTACTTATTTCAGTATCGATCAGGCGTAATGCTGAATCAATGTTCATCTTGTTACCTGGGCTATACCCGTGTAATACAGTGANCTTGCATTTTAATTCAGCACTGAAGTTACTTATTTCAGTATCGATCAGGCGTAATGCTGAATCAATGTTCATCTTGTTACCTGGGCTATACCCGTGTAATACAGTGATATCCCCGTCCGCAGGAACTCATTCGCTTTGCAAAGGGACTTTACCGTAAAATCGATGGCTGCTTGTGCAGGCAGCTGGGAGAAAGGAGGACTGGCGGAGGGCTGGCTGCTTAATAATAACACTCGACAAACCGCACTGCCGAACAGTCGCTCAAGTGATGAGGAGCTGATTTAGTCGAGCGCGAGCGGCGAGAAAGAGCTGACGTAGGACTGCTAAATAGCTAAAGTGAGCCCATCAGGCCTGGTGCTTTAACACTGCTGCTATAATGCTAGTAATTCCATCATCACTAATAATAATAATAATAATAATAATAATAATAATAATTACATTTAATTTATAATAACATTTTGTGTTTGGTTTATATTTGTAATTGTATATTATAGAATTAATAAT
>JAVGWN010001474.1:0-12352 GCA_034552555.1 Semaprochilodus insignis | reverse complement strand
TGGATGGATGAATGAATGGACTGAGAGAAAGCTGGATGGATGATGGATTGATAGATGGATGGTGGATGGATGGATGGATGAAAATAGGAATGGATATATAGATAGCTGAAAGATGGTGAGATGGATGGCAAAGGGATGCAAGGATGATGAAAAGATGAATAAAAAGATAAATGGATGAACATATAGATGGATGGATGGATTGGCTGTGGAGATGGACAGATGGATTGATAGATGAATTGATAAATGGCTTAAAGGATGATGGATGGATGGATGGATGGATGGATGGATAAAAACAGGAATGGATATATACATCTGATGGTCAAAAGCATGCAAGGACGAACGGAAAGACGGATAAATAGATAGACAAATAGGTGATGGATGACAGATATGAGGATGGATAATAGATGGATGAATGGACAGATCTATGCATAGAAATATGGATAGGATAGAAAGATGGATGGATAGATAAAAGGACGAAAGGAAAGATGGATGAGCGCATAACTGAAGTGCTTTATCTATCCCTGATCCATCTGTCTGCCATCCATCCATCTATCTGGCTATCATTATCCATCTATACAGCCATCCATCTATCTATCTTATCTATCTATTATTGTCCATCCATCCATCTATCCATCCATCCATCTATCTATCCTTCAGTTTATCAATCAGATTATCTAAGCTTCTGTTGATGTGTTCATCCATACAGCATCCATCCATCCATCCATCCACTATTCAGAAAAGGTGAATGAGACAACTTTTTATCTATCTATCTATCTATCTATCTATCTATCTATCTATCTATCTATCAGTTCAGGNTATCTATCTATCTATCTATCTATCTATCTATCTATCTATCTATCTATCAGTTCAGGATATCTTTATTGGCTGTATGGCCGTATGTGGTGTAATACTGTTTTGCAGTTCTATCTGAACATCATCTCTCATCTCTTTTTTTTTTTCTCTCCCTTTCTCTACCATCTCCATATCTCTGTCTCACTCCTTTTCCTCTCTCTCTCTCTCTCTCTCTCTCTCAGACTCATGCTGTCCTACATAATTTGCGCCACTGCCCTCTACTCCCACCACATGTACGGCTACAAACACGATCATGTCAATCAAGCTTCACTCGAAGCCTCGCGAACTGTACAAGTCTTACGGCCGATTTGCTTCATCTGTTCGTCTAATCTGATCAGACTGTTTTGATTCCGGGGGATTCAGTTCCTCCCAAAACACTCCGTAATAGCGAGCGCACGGAGTGACGGAACATTCTGACCACATGCGTGGCAATGCCAAGAAAGCCATGTGTAATTTCCCTGTGATTTGCACTGGCTGTGCGAACCCAGAGTCGCTGCTGAAGTGTCAGGGTAGATGTCGTCCAGGAGGGGGTCTGCACTGGAGGTGGGGGGACCAAAAAGATGATGCAGGCCACATCACTAGACTGTATTACAATAGACATTAGATTAGCATCGCCATAGAGGGGCTAGTACAGAAAGGCGCTAAGCTAATATCATTATATCTCTAGAGACGTGCGGACAAAAGAGCTTTTTCTTAGAGGTGTGAGGCAAAAAAGAAAAACGGAGAAGAAAAGCGGCCTCAGAGGGGTCTATTCGTCCTCTCTGTCATTCTCTTTTCTCCCTCTCTCCACAAGTATGAACTGCTGCAGTGCTATTCTGAGAGAGAGCTAGCTGCCTCAACCCACGCACTGAATATCATAAAGAGAGAGAGAGAAAGAGAGAGAGAGAGGGAGAAAGTGAGCAAGAAAGTGAGGGTGGGGAGCAATAGAGAGAGGAAAAAAGAAGAGAATGTCCAAAAAAACAGACACGTCGTTCCATTGGGCTGGTCGAACGGGAACGCTAATGCTAACGTTTCACAGCGCTTCCATTTTGAGGGTGACTCTTCCTTGATGAGCCCAGCAGGCTGAGTGTTCTGGAAACTCTTCCTTTGTCAATGCGCCACATCTCCAGCGCCACATCTCTCTCCAATCGCCCACAGTCTCTTGCCGAACGGGCTGCTGCGTTTAAGAAAGGCTAATCCAGTTTACAGAGAGGGGCGTACTGTTCCACACCGATTAGAAGGTGTTTGAAATGGCCTACCCAGGCTAGTGCCTGTTTCCCTCCGTGTCCTACTATACATGTGCAAATGGGGGGTTACTAATGATACTAAATGTAGTTTTCTTATTTAAATTCACAAATGGATCACACACATTCCGTGCTAACAGTGGAATCACATCATCAATGACCCCTCACCATTTCCCCTTATGCCAGCTCATGTCTGTTGGTCTCTACTGCTCCACTGCTAGTTAGCAAGCCAAGAGCTACACAGCTAGCAACAATAACAACAACAACAGTGCACCACACTCAAACCAGACACATCAAAGAGAATTCCCATTCTAAAATCCTCTCCTTGTTGTTCCCCGTCTGACCTTTGGTGACCCTATGACCTTACCATGAACTTGGAACCGTCTATAGACTTCTTTAGTCTGTCTAGAACTCTTGAAACATATACCTTGGAAACACTGAACTCTGGGAACATAGGTCTGCAGGAATATAGGATCCTGGAAACAGAGCATCCTGAGATTGTAGTGGCCTGGGAACAGGGGCCCTTGGGATCTTTGGGCCCTAGGAACATAGGCACTTGGGATTATTGGGCCCTGGAAACATAGGACTCCAGGAACATATGGCCCTTGGAACACAAGGCCCTGGGAATGCAGGGAACTTGGAGCATAGAAACCTGGGAACAGAAGGCACTTGGAACATAGAAACCTGTAAACATAGTCACTTGGAACATTTAACCCTGGGAACATAGGGCCCATGGAACATGTACTCCTGGGTACATAGGACCTTGGGAATATTGGGCCGTTGGAACACTGGGCCCTGGCAAAATAGGGCGCTGGGAACATATAACCCTGGGAATGTACAACCCTGGGATCATAGGGTCCTTGGAACATATAACCCAGAAAGTGTAGGTAATATAGGACCATGGGAGCAAAGGACACTTGGAACATATCACCCTGGGAACCTAAAATCCTGGTAATATAGAACACTGGGAACATAGGGCCCTTGCAAGATATATCACAGGGACTACAGCATATGACCTTAGGGGACATATAACCCTGAGAACATAGGACGCTGGAGACATATATATCCCAGGATTATAGGCTCTTGGAACAAATAACCCTGAACACATAGGAACTTAGAACCCTGGGAACATAGGGCCCTTGTGACATATACGACTGGGAACAAAGAGGATAGGCCCTGGGCAATATATAAGCCTGGAAACACAGGACCCTTTGGGTCATAGGGCCCTTGGAACATATACCACAGGGAACCCAGGACTTTGGGAACATAGGGCACTTGGAACATATAACACTGTCCACTTAGTGCCCTTGGAACATAGGACACTTGGAACATATAACAACTGGGAACTTTGTGTCGCAGAAAACCTGGGAACCTGGGAATATAGGGGCATGGAGGCATAGAACTCTGGGAACATATACCCTGGCAACATTGGTCTCTGGGAATATAGCACCCTAAGAATATAGGGCCCTTGGAACATAGGATCCTGGGAAGACAGGACCCTGGGAACATATAACCCTGGGAACACAGACCCCCGGAACAATACAAGACTTGAAGATTTTTAGAAGATTTGGAATGTCAAAGGAATTTCTAATCCGGAATCGTTTGTGCAGTTTGTCCTTGTATGTGAAATACAGCTTATGGGCATTAGCAATGATAGCAAGAAGGCTAAAAGTAGACCACACTTCCTAATAGACTCTGTTAGCCTGCTAGATTAGAACATAGCCATGTGGCTGTTTTCAGATGAGCTCTGTATATGCGACTGGTCATATCTGAGATTATTGCATAGCTACCTTAACCACCTGTCTGCTACCCTACAGGGACACTGAATGGATCATTAGGCTTGGTGTTTGGTCTTAAATGGACCGCCATCCCTGCTGAGAGGACCAGCACAGACTAGCATGAAGTTAGCATGCTGGTCTAAACTGGTCTGGCCTGGTTTAGCTGTTCACCAAACATGGTCATGCTGGTTGACCTGCATAGCAGCATCCAAAACACAGCATGAGCTGCTGTTGCCGGTGGTCCACAGTGGTCTTTCTTGCAGGCATGAGGTCTGTTTATTGCAAAAACATGTTCTCTCAGGTTGGGAAGTGTTTTAATGTACTGATTCAGCCATAAAATCATATTTACTCTGTTTTGTAGGTTCTAATCTTTTCCAGTTGGAACATAATAATAATAATAATAATAATAATAATAATAATAATCACAATAATGTCTTTTTTGGTCATTTAATGGCACTCTAAAGCATCTAATTTGGCTAATTAGCTACCTAGCTTGCTAGTTATTTAACTGCCCACATTGTTCTACATGCACACATTCACAAAATGTCTATGAATCATGAAAAGTCGATCAAGCAGAGCTTCAGTTTTGTTTCCTCTTATGCATTAGCCTGTCTTACCTATAGTTTAACACCAGTAGTGCTGACATGAATTAACACCACCATCCAAAACACGGCCTATGCTACTTTTGCTAACTGCGTTAGCTTCTTTGCTAGCATATGATATGCTGCATTCCAGTGAACTCTTTACAAAGAAATAATTCTAAAAATAACAACGAACACGTCAACATACTGAACATTCTGCCGTACCTATTGGTGATGTAATAGAGCTTAGTATCTTTCCACACCTGGACTCTATCTATCTATCTATCTATCTATCTATCTATCTATGATGTATAATGGTCATTTTCAATGCTCATAATTTTATTTTGGCGTCTACTAGAATAGATTTACATGCTTCAATTACTGTACATCTGTATTCACCCTCTGTCTGAATCATGTTGTTAGAGCTCCAGTGCCTTAAGCCCCGCCTCCTAGTGTGCTCTGATTGATCAGCTAACCCACTCTGTTCTGATTAGTCAACCCCCAGATTAGTTCCACCCCTACACGGCCTCCAGTAGTTTCTGTCTGTTGTGTGAGAGTGTACTGAACTTGCTGGTAGGCGGGCAATAAGGACTGTGTTACGTGATGACATCACTGTGTAACAGAGAAAAGGGCTGAACTGGGTAAAGTGGTTTCTGTGGAAGAGAGTTTCTCTCTTTGGCGGGTACTTTCGGCTTTGGAACATTGGAGAATATATGCATGCACCAAAAGCATCAACACACCAAAGGAAAGAGACAAAAGTGGAAAAGCAGGATAGGACCTCTTTACACATGGTTTAAAGAGAGTGATGCTAGATGCTAGTGGCTATAACCTTATTAGTAAACATTAGCCTCAGTGTTCCAGTGCAAATCTGAGGGAGCAGACACCAAGACGCATCTTGGCTGGTTTTTAGAGAATGAAAACTGTGTAATATTAATTTCTGGCATAACATGCACGTTTGAAATGCATGACAAACGGAGCAGCGTTCATTCGTCTGTGATGGTTTTGTGTCCTGTTCTGTGTGAAGACAGATACACAGTGTAGAAACGAGTGTTTTGTTTGTGTAGGTATGTGCATGTCCATGCAGGTCGTGTGTTTGGGGGCGGTGACTAATGATAGAAATCAACAAGTAGGCCTAATAGCTGCATTGCTGCAATTAAACTAATAGGAATTATTAGGGGGAAAAACAGCCCTTGCTGAAAATGGAGCCCTGCGCAGTCACAAATACTATGTATGAAACCTGTTTGTGTCTGTGCGTGCGCTGGGGGATGGTGCAAGAAGGAAAGAGTCACTGCAGACGATATAAAACTGAGCTTCATTTCTTTCAAATTGGCTAAGAGTGATTTGAGATTGGTAGGCAGGGTTTAATTAAATGGTGACATAATTAAATTTCTATGAGGTAATTAATACGGAAGTGAGAAGAAGAGAGCCCCTCACATGTGTCTGTATGCATTCCTTACTTTGTGCTGTGTCATACAGGCTATACATTACAGTGCATAAGTTCTCTATGTCAGTGTATATGGTGCTGTGTGTTAGTGTTAGTGTATATGGGGCAGTAAATTAGTGTATATGGTGCTGTATGTTAGTGTATACGGGGCAGTACTTTAGTGTATATGGTGCTGTATGTTAGTGTATATGGTGCTGTGTGTTAGTGTATATGGTGCTGTATGTTAGAGTATACGGTGCTGTGTGTTACTGTATACGGTGCTGTATGTTAGGGTATATGGTGCTGTGTGTTAGTGTATATGGTGCTGTGTGTTAGAGTATATGGTGCTGTGTGTTACTGTATATGGTGCTGTGTGTTAGTGTTAGTGTATATGGTGCTGTACATTAGTGTATATGGTGCTGTATGTTAGTGTATATGGGGCAGTACTTTAGTGTATATGGTGCTGTATGTTACTGTATATGGTGCTGTGTGTTACTGTATATGGTGCTGTGTGTTACTGTATATGGTGCTGTGTGTTAGTGTATATGGTGCTGTATGTTAGTGTATATGGTGCTGTATGTTACTGTATATGGTGCTGTATGTTAGGGTATATGGTGCTGTGCGTTAGTGTATATGGTGCTGTGTGGGATCAATAAAGTATCTATCTATCTATCTATCTATCTATCTATCTATCTATCTGTATGTTACTGTATATGGTGCTGTATGTTAGTGTATATGGTGCTGTATGTTACTGTATATGGTGCTGTGTGTTAGTGTATATGGTGCTGTATGTTAGTGTATACGGTGCTGTGCGTTACTGTATATGGTGCTGTGTGTTAGTGTATATGGGGCAGTACATTAGTGTATATGGTGCTGTATGTCAGTGTATATGGTGCTGTATGTTAGGGTATATGGTACTGTGTGTTACTGTATATGGTGCTATATGTTTGAGTATATGGTGCTGTGTGTTAGTGTATATGGTGCTGTATGTTAGAGTATATGGTGCTGTGTGTTAGAGTATATGGTGCTGTGTGTTAGTGTATATGGTGCTGTATGTTAGTGTGTATGGTGTTGTATGTCAGAGTATATGGTGATGTATGTTAGTGTATATGGTGCTGTATATTACTGTATATGGTGCTGTATGTAAGGGTATATGGTGCTGCATGTTAGAGTATGTTAGTGTATATGGTGCTGTGTGTTAATGTATATGGTGCTGTATGTTAGGGTATATGGTGCTGCATGTTAGAGTATGTTAGTATATATGGTGATGTATATTAGTGTATGTGGTGATGTATGTTAGTGTGTATGGTGTTGTATGTCAGAGTATATGGTGATGTATGTTAGTGTATATGGTGCTGTATGTTAGTGTGTATGGTGATGTATGTTAGCCTATATGGTGCTGCATGTTAATGTAGTTGATTCTATATGTTAGTGTATTGCTGTATTGCTGTGTGTTAGTGTATATGGTGTTGTATGTTAGTGCATATGGGGCAGTATATTAGTGTATATGGTGATGTATATTACTGTATACGGTGCTGTATGTAAGGGTATATGGTGCTGCATGTTAGAGTATGTTAGTGTATATGGTGTTGTGTGTTAGTGTATATGGTGCTGTATGTTAGTATATACGGTGCTGTATGTTACTGTATACGGTGCTGTATGTTAGTGTATACGGTGCTGTATGTTAGTGTATATGGTGCTGTGTGTTAGTGTATACAGTGCTGTATGTTAGTGTATATGGTGCTGTGTGTTACTGTATATGGGGCAGTACATTAGTGTATATGGTGCTGTATGTCAGTGTATATGGTGCTGTATGTTAGTGTATATGGTGCTGTGTGTTAGTTTATATGGTGCTGTGTGTTAGTGTATATGGGGCAGTATATTAATGTATATGGTGATGTATATTACTGTATATGGTGCTGCATGTTAGAGTATGTTAGTATATATGGTGATGTATATTAGTGTGTATGGTGTTGTATGTCAGAGTATATGGTGATGTATGTTAGTGTATATGGTGCTGTGTGTTAGTATATATGGTGCTGTATGTTAGTGTATGTGGTGCTGTATTTTAGTGTATATGGTGATGTATGTTAGTCTATATGGTGCTGTATGTTAGTGTGTATGGTGATGTATGTTAGCCTATATGGTGCTGCATGTTAATGTATTTGGTTCTATATGTTAGTGTAAATACTGCTGTATGCTAAGTATGGTGCTATACATTATGGTATATGGTGCCATATGTTTGTTTATATTTTACTATATGTTATTGTATATGGTGCTGTATATTAGTGTATATGATGCTCTATGTTAGTGTATCAGAATCAGAATCAGAATTTGGTTTCAGCAGTTTGTGTCTCTCTAGTACTGACAGTCCACAGTATACACAATGACTCTGCATATACATCATATACACAATAAATACAGACAATTACAATATACAATCTTCACAATATACACAACATACAAGCTACAAATAATATACAGTTTACACATTATTTACAAACAGTATAAGGTGCTGTATGTCAGTGTATACGGTGCTGTATGTTAGTGTATATGGTGCTGTATGTTAGTGTATATGGTGCTTTATGTTAGTGTATATGGTGCTGTATGTTAGTGTATGTGGTGCTGTATTTTAGTGTATATGGTGATGTATGTTAGTCTATATGGTGCTTTATGTTAGTGTATATGGTGATGTATGTTAGTGTATATGATGCTGCATGTTAGTGTATATGCTTCTGTATGTTAGTGTAAATACTGCTGTATGCTAAGCAGTATGGCGCTGTGCATTATGGTATATGGTGCTTTATGTTAGGGAGGATGGTGCTGTATGTTAGTGTATATGGTGCTGTATGTTTGTGTATATGGTGATGTATGTTAGTGTATATGGTGCTGTATATTAGCCTATATGGTGCTGTATATTAGTGTATGTGGTGATGTATTTTAGGGTATATGGGGCTGTATGTCAGTGTATATGGTAATGTATGTAAGCCTATATGGGGTCTTAGTGTATGTGATGCTGTGTGTTAGTGTATATGGTACTGTGTGTTAGTGTATATGGTGATGTATATTAGTGTATATGGTGCTGTGTGTTAGTATACATGGTTCTGTGTGTTAGTGTATATGGTGCTATGTGTTAGTATATATGTTGCTGTTTGTTAGTGTATACGGGGCAGTATATTAGTGTATATCATACTATATTTTAGTGTTTATGGTGCTGTATGTTAGTGTATGTGGTGCTGTATATTAGTGTATGTGGTGATGTCTGTTAGCCAATATGGTGCTGTGTTGTAGTGTATATGGTGAAGTATGTTCGTGTATATGATGCTCTATGTTAGTGTATATGGTGCTGTATATTAGCCTATATGGTGCTGTATATTAGTGTATGTGGTGATGTATGTTAGCCTATATGCGGCTGTGTGTTAGGGAGGATGGTGCAGTATTTCAGGGTATATGGCGCTGCATGTTAGTGTACATGGTTCTGTATGTCATTGTATATACTGCTGTATGCTAAGGCATATGGTGCTATATATTACGGTATATGGTGCTGTATGTTAGGGAGGATGGTGCTGTATGTTAACGTATATGGTGCTGTGTGTTAGTGTATATGGTGCTGTGTGTTAGTGTATATGGTGCTGTGCGTTAGTGTATATGTTGATGTACAATAGGGTAGATGGTGCTGTATGTTAGAATATGTTTGTGTATATGGTGCTGTGTGTTAGTGCATATGGGGCTGCATGTTAGTGTACATGGTACTGTGTGTTAGTGTATATGGTGATGTATATTAGTGTATACGATGTATATACGGTGCTGTGTGTTAGTGTATACGGTGATGTGTGTTAGTGTATATGGTGCTGTATGTTTGTGTATATGGTGCTGTTTGTTAGTGTATATGGGCCAGTATATTAGTGTATATCATACTATATGTTAGTGTATACGGTGATGTATGTTAGGCTATATGGTGCTGTGTGTTAGTGTATTTGGTGATGTATGTTAGTGTATATGAGGCAGTACATTAGTGTATGCAATGCTGTATGTTGGTGTACATGATGATGTATATTAGTGCATACTGTGCTGTGTGTTAGTGTATATGGTGCTGTATGTTAGTGTATATGGTGATGTTTGTTAGTGTATATGGTGCTGTTTGTTAGTGTATATGGTGCTGTATGTTAGTGTATATGGTGCTGCTAGTGTGTATGGGGCAGTATATTAGTGTATATCATACTATATGTTAGTGTATATGGTGATGTATGTTAGGCTATATGGTGCTGTGTGTTAGTGTATGTGGCGATGTATGTTAGCCTTTATGGTGCTGTATGTTAGTTTATATGGTGCTGTATGTTAGCGTATATCGTGCTGTATGCTAAGGAGTATGGTGCTATATATTATGGTTTATGGTGCTGTATGTTAGGGAGGATGGTGTTGTATGTTAGTGTATATGGTACTGTGTGTTAGTGTATATGGTGATGTATGTTAGTGTATAAGGGGCAGTATATTAGTGTATACGGTGCTATATGTTAGTGTATATGGTGATGTATGTTAGCCTATATGGTGCTGTATGTTAGGGTATATGGTGCTGTATGACGGTGTATATGGTGATGTATGTTAGCCTATATGGTGCTGTATGTTAGTGTATATGGTGCTGTATGTTAGCCTATATGGTGCCGTATGTTAGTGTATATGGTGCTGTATGTCAGTGTATATGGTGCTGTGTGTTAGTCTATGTGTTGCTGCATGCTAGAGTATGTTACTGTATATGGTGCTGTATGTTATTGTATATGGTGCTGTATATTAGTGTATATGGTGCTGTATGTTAGTGTATATGATGCTGTTTGTTAGCGTATATGGTGCTTTATATTAGCTTATATGGTGCTATATGTTATTGTATATAGTGCTGTACATTAGGTTATATGGTGCTGCATGTTAGAGTGTGTTAGTGTATATGGTGCTATGTGTTAGTGTATATGTTGATGTATGTTAGGTAGATGTTGATGTTTTATTATTGCAATGTCTTTCTTATATCTCGGATCTTAATGTATATTTTTACATCTTTTTATATTTTCTACTTGTTAATACATAGTGATTATTTGCATTTTTGTAGACAGACTTTTATTTATATACTGTATTTCTTGTCTTATTGTGAAGTGAGATATATTGATGTATAGCAGACTGTATTATTTATAGTTTATAGTTAAAAGTTACTTTGTTCACTTACTTATGTTACTTATGTTACATATTCTACAACCCTTTTTTGTATTGTAGTATTGTAGTATATGGTGCTGTATGTCAGTGTATATGGTGCTGTGTGTTAGTATATATGGGGGAGTACATTAGTGTACATAGCGCTGTATGTCAGTGTATATGGTGCTGTGTGTTAGTGTATATGGGGGAGTACATTAGTGTACATAGCGCTGTATGTCAGTGTATATGGTGCTGTGTATTAGTGTATATGGTGCTGTATGTGAGTGTATACGGTGCTGTATGTTAGTGTATATGGTGCTGTGTGTTAATGTATATGGTGCTGTATGTTAGTGTGTATAGTGCTGTATGTTAGTGTATACGGTGCTGTGTGTTAGTGTATATGGTGCTGTATGTTAGTGTGTATAGTGCTGTATGTTAGTGTATACGGTGCTGTGTGTTAGTGTATATGGTGCTGTGTGTTAGTGTATATGGTGCTGTATGTTAGTGTATATAGTGATGTACATTAATGTATATAGTGATGTATATTAGTGTATATAGTGATGTATATTAGTGTATACGGTGCTGTATGTTTGTGTATATAGTGATGTATATTAGTGTATGTAGTGATGTATATTAGTGTATACGGTGCTGTATGTTTGTGTATATAGTGATGTACATTAGTGTATATAGTGATGTACATTAGTGTATATGGTGATGTATATTAGTGTATACGGTGCTGTATATTAGTGTATATAGTGATGTATATTAGTGTATACGGTGCTGTACGTTTGTGTATATAGTGATGTACATTAGTGTATATGGTGATGTATATTAATGTATACGGTGCTGTATGTTTGTGTATATAGTGATGTATATTAGTGTACACGGTGCTGTACGTTTGTGTGCTGTATATTAGTGCTGTGCTGTATATTAGTGTATATGGTGAGGTATATTAGTGTATACGGTGCTGTATGTTGGTGTATATGGTGATGAATATTAGTGTATATGGTGATGTATATTAATGTATATGGTGCTGTATGTTTGTGTATATGGTGAGGTATATTAGTGTATATATTGATGAATATTAGTGTATATGGTGATGTATATTAATGTATACGGTGCTGTACGTTTGTGTATATAGTGATGTACATTAGTGTATACGGTGCTGTATATTAGTGTATATGGTGCTGTATGTTTGTGTATATTTATGTACATTAGTGTATATAGTGATGTATATTAGTGTATATAGTGATGTATATTAGTGTATATGGTGATGTATATTAGTGTATACGGTGCTGTATGTTTGTGTATATAGTG
>JAVGWN010001473.1:0-12352 GCA_034552555.1 Semaprochilodus insignis | reverse complement strand
GTGACGCTTGCGGTCAAACCCAGGATTTTCTGAAAAGGTTGCAGCAAATTCAAGGCCCCGCTGGGATTCGAACCCAGGATCTCCTGTTTACTAGACAGGCGCTTTGACCAACAAAGCCAAGGCGCCATGTTACGCGAGCTGTAAGGACTTAAAAACAGTTTCTACACAAGAGGCTTACCATTACATAACATTATACAGTACATATTGGAATACACCCATAAGTAATTGTGTGTTTTTTCAAGAAGCGCAAAATGAAATGTTGAAGAAAATCAGACGTGTGTGTTTATGCTTTGAAGTGAAAAAATCAAGTGATCTGAACATGACCTGAAATACAAGCCTGTGCTTGTCTCTCTTTCAGTGTCCTTGGCTTGTGATTAGCAAGCAAGCAAAAGAACACAAGATGCGGGAAAGGCACCAACTCTGGTGGGATTCGAACCCACAATCTTTGAAAGGCTTCAAACGTATGTCTAGAAGTCCAAACTGATATCCATTGCGCCACAGAGCATTGCAAATTTGTTACCAGATCGTGAGAAAGTCTTTGCTTGTATGCAGAAGTCTATTTACCATACACACATTTTGTGTTTCCATGCTATGCCACCACTCCATGTTTCATTATCATTCCACATGACGGGTACATGCTGGGTTAAGATGAAACTGATGAAATTTCCTCATTACGACATGAACTATGTCACCCACCAAATAAAACCAACATTATACCTTTTTTTAAGTTAATTTCATATGTAAAGTGTCCTTAATCACAGCTAGGGCCTGGTTAGGTCAGAGGTTGGAGTCAAAGTAAGAGGGCAAAGAGATGAGCACAGCATGAGGAGGCTTAATTGCTAGGCTGGGGGCCAAAGCCAGGATACAGGTACAGTACTAGTGCTGTTGTTGCTGCCCCAAGTAGCACCTGAAGTGACACCGTGAACTGCAAAAAGGTTTGTCATGCCTGTGCTGCGTTTACTGCTTCAATGGATAGTCTGTTATCCCCACTGCAACAAACTATGCTCAATCACACCTAAGGAGAGGCGACCATCGTGCGGTTCAGGTCAAGCACCAGCAGCAGAGGCGAAGCCGAGGCACGCATGGATTCAGGAAAGTGAGCATTCAGGAAATTGTCATTTGATGATCACCGTTGTTGTCGCCGTCACCCAGCAGCTGGTTGCTGTAGGAAGCTATACCGTATGGCAGACATCTGGAGCAAATGTTGCTGAGGAATTGGTGCTTTGGTTATTTTGTGCTTGCCAGGACTGTGACTTAAAGGACTTTACTCGGACTGCGGCTGTGGTATTGTTGGGTCTTTTTTTCAGAAGCGGGAGCAGTGTGCCATCCTACGACTGGCTTGTTCAACTCTGAACCCGCAGGAGGTGTGGCTATGTGGAGTGGTGAGCATGGGGTCCTCCTCAGAGAATGCTGAACATGCAGTGAGAGAGACTTAAAACATGTTCATAGCAGTATGAGCCTTATTGGTGTAGTACAGCATAGTCACCCACATCAAGAATCAAACCCCAGTCACCCACATGGGGTGATAGCTTTCTGAGAGGTGAGAGGGTGTTACCTGTTGCACCACATGAACTGCTATGGGCTTATCTTGTGCTTGGCTGTGGGGCTGTTCAATGGGCTGCCATCATTGTGGTATGTGTGGCTGTTGGTGACCTAGCTTTTATCTTGGCTGTACAGTAGTGCTGTGTGCTATTTCTTGACTGCTCAATAAAGATCATTTATTTAAAACTGCAATGCTTCTTACTCTCTGCTAACAAGCAAATGTTGTAGTTATTCAGTTTTAATCTAAATGTTTATTTAAAAAAAGACTTGTTGATTCACACTCTGAATCGTTTCTTTCTGTTGTCGAAAAATATTGCCTCAAGACACCGTAACCCCCCAAAAATCCACATATTATTTTTTATTATTATTATTATTGCTTTTGATTTTATCAGCCAGTCCCATTTTATGCAAGAAAAGCGAATTAAAATCCTTTTTTTTAACAGCGTTCAAATAACGCATGTATTAGAGGGTTAAAACAAGACAGGGAGATTCATTTCCGGTACGCGTGACGAAACTTCCGCTGCCACAAACTCAACGCTTGATTGGCGCTTTTAATCCGACGTCACACTTCCGCTATTTCCATTTTTGGAAAATCCAAGATGGCGGATTAATAATAAACGCACGGTTCTGCTTGTTTTCTAATGGGAGCAACTATGTAAGTGTCGGACATTAAGTGAATTATACTGGACGTTGCAGTATATCGTAGCTGGTTTTAGCTCGCAGTCCCGCGGCTCCTTTACGGGAGGTGTCAGCTAGAAGTCCGTCTGAGCTTGCAGGACGCTGGGTAATGATTTGGATAGCGTTAGCCTGTTAGCTCGGCAGCTATTCATAAAGCATTATTTATTAGCTAGTGAACTGCATCACTTACTGCTGGTTCGAGACTTGGGCGATGTATCTCACACCTCTCTTCATGTGCTGGTATCTTCAGTTACGTGTTGAAGCTGACCGAGGCTGAAGTGGACTTCTTATTCACCAGCTTTTCATTCCAGCTTCCATTCCACCTTAAACGCTGCGTTAGTAAACGCCACACAATTTAAGGTGGAGCGGAATATTGTAATACAAGAAGGTCTGAGTTCGGCTCTGTGAAATAACGGTGGCTAAACCTCTGAGAACTAACTAACTCAACCCAACGTCAGAAAGGGGCTGAAAGGGAGCATTTTACAGGGGTTTGTTTGAGGTCGTTAAATGATTGACTATATACAGTTAAATATTATATATGCACTTTATATATGTATATATGTGTGTATATATACGTGTGTGTGTGTGTATGTATGTGTATATATACGTGTGTGTGTGTGTGTGTGTGTGTGTATGTATGTGTATATGTGTGTGTTCCTACCCCACTACCTAGTATGCTTGATATTTGCCATTTTGCTTTCGTGCCCAAGGAATCGTTGATCACGGTTGGGGGGTTTTACTCCATCTACACGTTTAGCCAGAAGATCCATATGCATATTCTTTTCCAGCAGTGTCCAGATGTTTAATTTCCCACTAATTAAAGCTAAACATGTGGAAGCATCATAATTCTTAGAATCAAAATATGGAGTGAGCTATGCAGGTTTAAAGACTAAGAAAGCCCCCGTCATGATTATGTGTCTAGAAGGTGGGAAGACCTTGAATGTGAGATATGCATGTATTACCCAGTGAATGAGTCAGTGTTTCCCAGCGGTGCTATGATGGGTTTGTGTTATGTATGCTGGGTGGTGGTGTGAGAGAACGCTAATGGACGAATGATGAACAACATGAAAATGTGGTTTTAAACCTTGGACTAGAAATTTGGACTGGAATATCCTCTTTTTTTTTTTTAAATATGCTATGAAAAACTGGGAATGCAATGATTTTTATTCCATTTGCATATTGTAATGAAACATGCAATTAATTTTTTTTATTAGTAGTACTGACAGAGCCCACACTATGCACAGTGTACCCATTCTGCTAATCTGTATCTGTCAGGGTGTATGTGTAGCTGGGTTTGATAACTGCTATACCTGCCACATTCCTCCAAGAAGGCCTGCTGATAATGATGCTTGATGTCTGTTTCACTTGCAGTCAACATGGCAGACAAAAAAGGGAAGTCTACGACAGTGAAGAGGGTCCTTACGAAGAAAGAGCAAGAGGAGATCAAGAAAAAGGTTTGTGTCGGTCATGCATTATCTCAAAACCTACTTTACGCCGAGTGGTCTGATGTAGTAGGACCCACTCTGCAAATGATTCCGAATCTTCTACTGGCAAGCAACATGATATTCCAGGAATTCTTCTTGCTGTGGTGGTAGAATGAATGATGTAGTACATGAAACACAGTTATTGCATAAATACCGAAGTTGTGTATAGGCTTCGTTAGAGATGTGAGCGACCAACGTGAGTATAGATAGGCTACCCCTTGCTTCGGTATGCTTTATGAATTTCATATGAATGTTTGCAGGAAGAAGAAAAGGCTGCGGAAGTCTTTGAGGAGTTCTTGGCGTCCTTCGATGGCAGTGAGAAGAGCGGGGTGAAGACCTTTGTACGAGGCGGGATCGTGAATGCCACTAAAGGTGAAATACCTTGGAAAATACCTTCTTGTTGTAATAAAACTAGAACCCCTTTTTCCTGCTTCCCCTTACCTATTTTGGTCTCTCCGCCCTACAGATGAAGAGGCAGCGGAGGTGAAGAAGAGTAAACTCTACAGACCTGCTTCTAAATTCACTCCCGTACCTCAGAATGCGTCACCAGTCCAGCCTGCAGAACTTAAGAAGACTGTGAGTAGTTGACGCACGTTGCTGATTATCTCTCTGCTAACAGCTACGTATGACCGTCAGGCAATACACAACGTTTTGTACGGTGGACGTATACTTATGTAGTATGTATGTTAACAACGCTGCCGATAGTACACGCCTCGGTACGTTGAGCTTGCTTACGCATATGGATATTTTTGACCCCCCCTCACAGGTGGCCAAAAAGAAAACAGAAGAGAAGAAGAAGAGTAACCTGGAGCTGTTTAAAGAGGAGCTTAAACAGTAGGTGTCTGTTGCTCAACCTCAAATGACCTTCAGGTGTTGCGTAATAACGACAAATAGACTTGCTTTTTTTTATATATGACACTGGATGACATACTAGATGTCTAGCTATATCATACTTTACTTCAATTATGGTTTTAGCTATATGTCCATTTTTTATAGATAGCGGTATGTTGTACATCACATCCACATAAGTCAGAATTCACATCAGTCACATCAGTCAGAATCCACATAAGCAAGTCTGTTTGAGGTCATCATCATCATCCCCGTGAACTGGACAAGCCCAGGGCCAAAAAACAAAAAATCTCCACTTGGTGGATGCACCATATTCCCCTGATTCCCCCCGAAGGCTGATGCTGAAGATTTCAATCTATATCATACTTTACTTCAATTATGGTTTTATCTATATGTCTATTTTTATAGATAGCGGTATGTTGTACATAGTCAGAATCCACATAAGCAAGTCTGTTTGAGGTCATCACCATCACCATGAACTGGACAAGCCCCCCCCCCAGGAGTGTGCATATAAGCTTATTCAGAATTCAGTTCATTTCGGTTAGTGCTTATTATTGATGTGGTTAATCAGAGTGGTAGCTGATGGATGACTACTGCATTGCATTTGAGACCTAAACATTGAGCAAGACCTTGTTTTTGAACCTGTGCATGCGATGTTACGAAAAACAACCTATTGATGTTTTGGTAAAGCTACAGCTGTCAGTTCTAAGATTTGTGCAGATTTACACATCGCACATAGCCACGTTTTTGTGTCCGGCTTAAGCGGTTGGCGGCTCAATGAGGTCTGAGGCAAGTATGTGGTGATGTGATTGAGCCGTAAGCTTCTTCTGAGCTACGTTAGCCTCAGAGCTTCACTGTAAGACTGAAGGAACCTCCGTCTCTCACCCAGAATACAAGAGGAGAGAGAAGAGCGCTACAAGAGGAAGAAGAATGATCCGGGAGGGGTGTATCCGGATGTGGATCTACCACTGACACGACGGTCAAGTGAGGCACACACACACACACGCACACACACACACACACAAAAACAAAACACTGAAATGAATTTATAAAAACATTCCCAGGATGTTAAAAGCAGTCCCCTGTGCCATGGTTATGACCTGTGTGTGTGTGTGTGTGTGTGTGTGTGTGTGTGTGTGTGTGTGTGTGTATATATATATACACACACACACACACACTGTGTTTTATTTGTTTCACTATATGGTTTTCTCTGGCAAATAAAAAATAAGTAGCAGAACAATGTCATATTTCAAGATTCAAGCGTTTATGGTCATATGCACAGAGAAACAAGCAGTTGCACTGGGCGATGAAATTCAGCTCCTGGACTTCAAGTACTAAGAAATGGAATATAAATACTAATTAAGATAGAAAAGACTTGAGGGAAGGAAAATAGATATGTATGTATATAAATTAAGAAAACGTCCAATATATGCTGTATATGCTGTAAGGTATAGGAGCTGTATATGTATGTGTAGAGAATGTGTTCTTCTGTGGCATAAAAAGTCAACAAGACATACATGCAATACCCATAATTAAAAATAGCGTACGTAGATTAAAGATTGGTCTGTTCAGTGTAAAAAATATACTTGGTATATTTACTGTTGTCATGCATTTTAGATAACTGCCCTAATGAACAATGCTTTCGATCAAAGTATGTGTGTAAGGTGGATAAAACTAGTTAAATTGCTTCTCACCACAGGAAGCTTGAACCGTTTTTTATCTTATATTGTGTAATCTGACATGTGAACGTCTGTGTTTTTTTTAATTTATTTATTTATTTATTTTTGGTCAGTATTTGATGATGACCCAACAGTGCCGACCACTACTAACCTCTACATCGGCTGCATCAATCCCAAGGTATGCTTCAGTAAGACTGTGCAGTGATGTAAATGGTGTTAGCTGTATGTCCAATATCACTTTCTCCACTGACCATATTGGTGCACGTTGTAGTTGTACAGTTCCAGACTGTAGTCCATCTGTTTCTCTGTATACTGTATTACCCTGTTCTTCAATGGTCAGGACCCCCACAGGACCCCCACAGATCAGGTACCATGTGGGTGGTGGATCATTCTCAGCACTGCAGTGACACACTGACGTACTACTGGTGGTGTTGGTGTGTGTTGTGCTGGTGTGAGTGGATCAGACACAGTAGTGCTGCTGGACACCTCAGTGTCACTGCTGGACTGAGAATCATCCACCAACCAAAACTATGCAATCAACAGCGTCCTGTGGGCAGCGTCCTGTGGGCAGCGTCCTGTGAACACTGATGAAGGACTAGAGGATGAGCAACACAAACTATGCAGCAGCAGATTTACTGCAGTGTCTGATCCACTCACACCAGCACACCATACACTAACACACCACCACCACGTCAGTGTCACTGCAGTGCTGAGAATGATCCACCACCCACATAATACCTCCTCTGTGGTGGTCCTGTGGGGGTCCTGACCATTGAAGAACAGCGTGAAAGGGGGCTGATAAAGTATGCAGAGTCTGTAGCTGTAGAGCTACAGAGTGCTCCTATATGGTCAGTGGATCTGATAAAGTGGACAGTGAGTGTAGATACACGGAGGTGGTTTGTAATGTAGTAACATTTACACGTACCAGTGTTTTGATGGAAGTCGACCGATTTAGGTGGTTGTTGTTTCTCTGTGATGGCTTTGTAGATGACGGAGGAGATGCTGTGTAAGGAGTTTGGAAAGTATGGCCCTCTGGCCAGTGTCAAGATCATGTGGCCTAGGACGGAAGAAGAGAGGACCAGAGTGACCAACCGTGGCTTTGTAGCCTTCATGACACGTAAAGACGCTGAGAGGGCGTTGGCTGCTTTAGATGGTAAGACGTTGTGTTTTGTTCTATAGCAGCCTTCGTATTAATGTGCGGTCTTACATAAGAGGAAATGAAATTCGGGAAATGAGACAGGATGACATGGATGCAGGATAATATGGGTATTATACGGGTACTGATAGAAAAAAGCAATAAAAATTACTAATCCGCATCTGACAGATTTGACCAAACTTTCAAACTGATATTTTATGGCGATTAATTTTTTTTACTGCAGGAATAAGTATTAGACTTCTCTGTGATGTTAACTGAGGCATGCTGGGCAATTATTGGACCATATTTTGTGCGCGATTTAGGCGAGGCCAATCATTCTCTGAGTAGAGAGGTTAGGGCCATTTTTGGCCAATTGTGTTTGGACACGGAGGAATTTGTCTTCCATGTTTAACCCATCCGTGAAGTGAAACACCCACATAGACACGCTAGTGAACACGCTTGCGGTGGGTAGCCCTATCCACGGTGTCCGAGAGCAGTTGGGGGTTAGGTGCCTTGCTCAAGGGCACTTCCTTCGTTACTGTCGGTTCAGGGAATCGAACCCGTGACCCTTTGGTCACAAGGCTGGTTCCCTAACCTTTAGCCCTCGACTGTAGTGTTTGTTGGAATGATGAAAACTTTATGGAACTTTCAAATACAAGCCCTTATTTACATATGTATGGAAAACTGCAGGGTCTGGTTAAAAGCAGCTGTAGCTCGAGAAGTAAACGGTTAATGTGCTCCATTTAGCAGAACACCTTTTCCAAGTCCAGACAGATTTGTCTTCTGCATTTAACTCATCCGTGAAGTGAAACCCCCTCATAGACACACACACAAAAGAGGGCAGTGAACACACTTGGCCGGAGCGGTGGGCAGCCCTATCTACAGCACCCGGGGATTGGTTACTTGCTCCAGGGCACTTCCGTCATTACTGTTGGTTCAGGGAATCGAACCGGCGACCCTCTGGTCACAAGGCTGGTCCCTTAACCTCCAGCCCATGACTGTAGTGTTTGTTGGAATTATGTAACTTATGAAAATAAAAGCCCTTATGTACGTATGTATGGAAAACTGCAGTGTCTGGTTAAAAGCAGCTGTAGCTAAACGGCTAATGCACTCCTTTTCACTTAGCACCTGATCGATCAAACGAATAGCTCTCCCAAAATCCTGAATACCTTTCCATCTCTGAAAGTCCTGAAGAGTTTTCCAAGTCCGACCAGCCGATGCCTTTTTCTTGTGAATTGCCAAATGCAGGAAAAACAGTGATGGGTTTTGAGATGAAGTTGGGCTGGGGGAAAGCAGTACGGATTCCACCCCAGCCCCTCTACACCCCCATAGGGGTGCTGAAGACAACAGCCCCACCTCCCCCCTCGGGCCTGCCCTTCAACGCTCAGCCGCGGGACCGCTTCCGCAACGACTTCACCAAACCTCGCAGCCGCTCACAGGAAGACTTTTACAAGGTAAGCTCTCGTTCTCCTTTCAGTCCATAGCATGGCACAGAGGGTTTGTGCGCTTGTGGTGTTGTTAGGGTTGGGAGTGTTGTTGTTGTTGTGAAACGGATAAGCTTGGCGAGTTTCTAAAAGCAGATAATGATAGTTTTATTGATTTTAATAAAGAATCTGTTCGCACTCTATTTTGATGGTTTTCAGCTGTAACTCAAACTGTTAAATTATCCTGTCAAACTTAATGTACTTGGTTATTTTTCAGGGGCAAGTTAATTAATTTAGGCTCTCTTTCTTAAATTAACCTAATCTTGGACGTTCTTTAGTGGTAGGATAGTGTAGTCCAGGCTTAATCCCTTGTCCAGGAACCCAACACCACTTATATAGAAGCTGAATTTGAGATATGTGTTTGAATGTAGGGTTTAGACTGTAGATGAAGTTAGGGAGGTAGTATTGAATACGTATCCAGTTATATGTAAATTAAATGATTTTACTTTTAGGGGCCAGGTTTATGGACATGGACTTAATGTAGTCTTAGACTAAACTTTAATGCCATCAGTATTTCATCACTTTAAAGTTTAATCTTTGTCTGTGGTACCTGGCCCTTGTGTTTTAGGAAAACGTTCAGTTGAATGAGCATTTAAGTACGTATCAACTAGGGCTGCACGATATGTCCTTTCAGCTTGGCCATCGTGATGTGCGCAGGTCAAGTAAATAAATTCAAATAAAATACAAGGTCAATTAAGGACTTAACACTAAAGCTTTTTATGCTGCTTTGTATAACACAAATACTTGCAAGGTTCTCGTTTACCATGAGTAATCCGCAAGAGAAGTCTGTTTAATAACTCAATTTATTTGGATTTATTTATCTGAAGTTTTGACATCTTAAACTACTCGAACCAAATGTGCAATCAGCTGTCAGGCCTTTTACCATATATACACAGCTGACACGTAAATATAACATATAATAACAATAATAATTCTAGACAGAAAACAAAACTTAGAAGAAGTTAGAGTTGCTATGACGGTACCTTGTGCCCCCCTCACTCTTCTTGAGCTTCACTTTCACTTTCCCAAACAACCAAAACTGCAGTTGTTATCTTTAGCGTTCATGCTGCTTAACACATCCACACGACAAGAGCAGTCGGGGTTCGGCACACTGTGTAACAGTCAACGATATGATCTGTGCTCTGCCTTTAATAGGGATACACCGAATGTTTGTCACCCGAAATTATTCGGCCAAAAATGACAAAAATACACTAGTTCCTTGATGTAGACGGGAACCAGAGTGGAACTTTTACTTGGCTCCAGGGCTAGCGCTAATGGTTTAGGCTAATACCCACTTGAACATGTTGTGTCCTCACTGAGTCACACCGGAGAACGCTGACGTCTCCCAGCTTTAATTCAGCTTCAAGCATTCAAGCCAAACAGAGCTCCAGACAAAGTAAAGAACTGAACGGAGCCGCTACAGCGAGGCAAACGAGACTGCGCATGCCCGGATCCTCCTTAAAGAACAGAACGGAGCCGCTACAGCGAGGCAAACGAGACACATACCCCAATTTTACAACAATGCGATAAAATCGTGACCTCTCTGTGAATGCAGCAGACATGTCGGCTGGGATGGTTTTTATTGCTAATCTGTTTAAGTCAGCGTGTGACATGGTGAAAAAAGTGGCAAAATTAATGAAAGACTGTGAAAAAACGTGTTCGGCCAAATGATTCATTTAGTTCGGCCGGAAATGTTAATATCCCTAGCCTTTAAGACATAGTCATTGTATTTACATGTTCATGTTTGACCTCGCTCGCTGCAGTGCTGCAGTGCTTCTCCACGCTCGTTAAGCTTAACCACTGGGTCCAGCTTATGATGAAGTGGACCGGAGTAGCTGTGAGACTTGGTCTAGTCCAAATGGTAAATAAACAAGCCTTATCCGCACCAACAGGCGCGTGTCCAGCTCTGTCTCCTCATTATTCACCAGCCTCACTGTAGCATTTCATCTGACGAGTTAACAACATTAGCATCACTGTTTACTATAATAATAATGATAATAATGATGATAATAATAATAATAATAACAATAATAATAGTAATGATGATGATTGAATGAATGAATTATATATGCTGCCATAAAATAGTAAAGATTCACAATAAAGCAGAAATGAGAACATTCTAGGGATTTATCCTAATTTTATTATTATTATTATTATTATTATTATTACTTTATTTTCTAAGCAGATGCACCAAATTCAAAAAACACCCCGATTAGTTTAGAATGATTGATTCTTTCCAAATACAAACGGAGCATTTGATGAAACTCCCTCTATATTTTCATATTGGCATATGTATCATAGAACACCATTGTGACATCAGTATCGTGCAGCCCTAATAACAACAGTGGACCATCAAGATAAAGTGTGAACCCAGTTTCACCTCAGAATTTGAGGCGGATGGCGGGGATGTAGTTTCAGAGGGACCAAGCTGTTCTAAAGGAATGCTTAATCCAAACATGCCAACGTCTGAAAAGAGGTTAGGGGCCGGTTAAGCACTGGTCCAAGGTTCTGACTATGCATGTATTCATTGTTAGCTGTACTACCCTTTTGGGTTTAGCACATTAGTCCTTTAATCTTCACATAGCCGATTGATTAAGCCCGTCTGATTATTATCTTTAGGTTCTGAACACTAGTTTCCTGTCCTTTTGATAAGTAGTATTACATTATACTTGGCCTACGTAATAACCGTAGCTGAAACGGAGAACTGCTTAGTCGGGTTTAGAACGGGATCTGCTTGGTGAGGATGTTTTGCAGTGTTGTGTGACTGTGCTACGGTTGTTCTCAACATAAACTCACGTTATATTGTTTGTATCTTCATCACGCGGTTTGACGTCACGAACAGACTCTGTACGACGCCGTAGTGACAGTGGTTATCCCATCAGAAAGGTACACACTCTTTATCCCTTTAATATCACAGTATGACTCAGAAAACCACATGTGCACACACACAGTAGATGGCTTAGATGGCACTGATGAGCCCCACGGCTCATGTATACGCTCTGTCGGTTGAATTAGTGCTATGATTTGACCGAGGGAGTCGGAAAAGATGCATGCACTGGTAACTTAATGCTGCAGTACAGCTGAAAGGACGTTAGACGTATACGGGGCATGTACACAGATCAACGGAAACATCATATGGAGTATCATTCACTGGCTACTTTATCGGAAACACCTACCATATAGGTGCACTGTTTAGGTTTGCAGTTAATGACTGTAGCCCCTCCTATTGGACTTATCTGTTGTTACCCAGCCAAACCCCATTATAAGGACCATCATAGGACCACCGCTGAGCAGATCTTTCTTTGATGGGGGACCATTCTCAGCAAAGCAGTGATACCAACGTTTTAGTGCCCCACTGGTTTCTTACTACCTACTGTTTTTAGTAGACCCGCTTACCTGTACCTACAGTGCTATACCTGTACCTACACTGTGGGGATGGATGGATGGATGGCTGGATGGATGGATGGCTGGATGGATATCTAGATGGATGGATGGCTGGAT
>JAVGWN010001472.1:0-12352 GCA_034552555.1 Semaprochilodus insignis | reverse complement strand
AGGGAGATAGGGCGCAGAGAGAGGAAGAGAGAGAGAGAAAGAGGGAGGGAGAGAGAGAGAGAAAGAGGGAGGGAGAGAGAGAGAGACAGGGCGCAGAGACAGAGAGGGAGGGAGACATCTCCTGGCCGCAGGCGGTACTACGCTCCTAACAGTCTACAGACACAGCGCACATACAGCAGTCATGATGTAAGTCACGGAGAGCAGAAGCTGAAGTAGAAGCTCCTCCAGCTCAGAAGCGACTAGCGTCCATCCACAGCCTGGAGACCAAACTAACCGCCTTCTGAGGAGCCTCCCAACGAACATCACCACCTTTAGCACATCCTCTACAGAACCCTGCGCTCCGGATCCACGCCGGAGTGGTCGGATTCCTCGAATACCTGGCTGGACTAACTTCACACGAACTTGCCGTGCTTCTTCCTCCTCGCCGGAGAGGAGATCTGTGTTACGGTAATGCTGTGGTTCTCCCGCCGCTGCCGCGGAACACGGACCCCGCGCTGATGAGTCCGGACTGTAATGCGCTGCTGTAATGCTCCGGATATGCTCCGGCTAGTCCGGCTCGTGCGCGTTCCCTCTCGGGCGAGAGGAACCAGGCGGCTGTGGGTCTGCGGGGTTGGACCGGACGGTGACTGGGGCTGACGGATCGTCCGGGGAGGTGGAGGTTTTGGGGGGTCGAGGAGGCAATGTTCGCGTCTGGGTTCTCAGTCTCAGCGTCAGAAGCACACCTTCTTCTTCCTGGCTGCAGAGAAGAGCTGAGTGCATGATGACTGATGGACTTCACCCTGGACTCCTGCGCATGGACACGCTCCTTCTCTGAGAGCATCTTGTGGGATATAAACATGGATAAGACCATTTAACCTTTTGGTTTTGCTGTTTTTGAGCATTGTTTGGTGGTGGACTCATACACGTTTTCCAGGAGCTCATGTTAGTTCTCCGATATGGTAGATAATAACAATAATAATAATAATAATAATAATAATAAATATATGATACCATAAGGCTGCTGAAAGCTGAAGAAACCAAAGACATGTGTATGTGCATCTCCATAAGCCACTTTCTGTCTGGCCATCAGTGAGAGACGTTATTAGAGCTTTAAGAAAGAGGTAAATATATGTGATTATTAATGATTATTAATATTATTAATTAAAGACGTTTTGGCTTACAATGGGAGAACATTCCTGGAAGTACGGGGCATGCTCCATGTTTTTACTGACATTATTCGCAGTGGGAACTGCTTTCTCCGGGCTCTTCAATGCCTCAGACAAGGATATTTTTGGGGAGCTCGAGCAGTTCCGACTCACGGAGAGCCGGGCACCGGAACTCCGGAAACTCCAGACCACTAATCTCCACCCCAACTTGTACTTCAACCAAGCGGACGTACAGCTCCTGAGGCAGAGGTCCTCCACAACCCACAGCCACATCTTCAAAGTCATCCGGGCAGCCGTGCTGACCATGCTGTCCAACGTTCCTCTGTACATGCCGCCTGCGAAGCACGACGAGTTCAGCAGCAAGTGGAACGAGATCTACGGCAACAACCTCCCACCTCTGGCTCTCTACTGTCTGCTCTCTCCTGAGGACTCAGCCGCTTTACAGTTCCTGATGAAGTTCATGGACCGCATGGCTGAATATCCGGACTGGAAGGTCACCAGCGCGCCGAACGACGAAGTGCCTGTGGCTCATTCACTCACTGGGTTCGCTACTGCTTTTGACTTTATCTACTCGTCCCTGGACCAGCAGCGGCGGGATCTGTACCTTAAGAGAATCCGGCGTGAAACCGAGGAGCTGTACGAGACTTCCAAGTACCGGGGATGGGGGAAGCAGTTCCTCCAAAACCATCAGACCACCAACATCTTAGCGATTCTGACAGGCGCGATTGTGGTGGGCGCGCACGACGACCCGGAGACTATGATATGGAAGCAAGTATGCGTGAACTACATGGAGAAGACCATGTTCCTCCTGAACCACGTCGTGGATGGGTCTTTAGACGAAGGGGTGGCATACGGGAGCTACACTGCCAAGTCAATCACGCAGTACGTGTTCCTGGCCCAGCGCCACTTCCACATCGACAACACCCAGAACAATTGGCTTCGCACTCACTTCTGGTTTTATTACGCCACTTTGCTGCCAGGTTTCCAGAGGACAGTGGGAATAGGAGACTCTAATTACAACTGGTTCTATGGGCCCGAGAGCCAGTTAGTTTTCTTAGACGCTTTTGTGATGAGGAACGGCACCGGGAACTGGCTAGCGCAACAGATTAGGAAGCACAGACCTAAAGATGGCCCGATGGGTCAGTCCTCAGCCCAGAGATGGACCACCCTGCACACAGAGTTCATCTGGTACGATGCCCATCTGGCACCACAGCCTCCGCAAGGCTATGCTAGAGCCAAAATGCACATCTTCTCAAACTGGGGTGTAGTGACTTACGGAGCTGGGTTGCCTATTGCCCAGGGCAACACATTTGTCTCTTTTAAATCAGGTAAGCTGGGTGGACGGGCAGTCTTTGACATTGTCCATGCTAAGCCTTACTCGTGGGTAGACGGTTGGAACAGCTTCAACCCCGGCCACGAGCACCCAGACCAAAACTCGTTCACTTTCGCCCCTAACGGGCAAGTATTTGTGTCTGAGGCGCTGTATGGGCCAAAGTACAGCTACTTGAACAATGTGCTTGTGTTCAGTCCCTCCCCAACCAGTCAGTGCAATGCCCCCTGGGAGGGACAGCTCGGGGAGTGCGCCAAGTGGCTGCGCTATACTGACGAGGGGGTGGGGGACTCCGCGGGAGAGGTGATAGCAGCTTCCTCGCACAGAGACACAATGTTTGTGAGCGGCGAGGCCGCTCCGGCCTACTCCCCAGCCATGAGGCTGAAAAGTGTGTACAGGGCCCTGGTGCTCCTCAACTCACAGACTCTCCTGGTGGTCGACCATGTGGAGAAGTGGGACGACTCACCCGTGAACACGCTAAGCGCGTTTTTCCACAACTTGGACATTGACTTTAAGTATGTAGCTCACAGGTACATGGACAGGTACAATGGGGCTTTGATGGATGTTTGGGATGCTCATTACAAAATGTTCTGGTTTGATAGTCAGGGCTACAGCCCGAACACCAGAATACAGGAGGCGGAGCAGGCAGCGGAGTTTAAAAAAAGATGGACGCAGTTTGTCAATGTCACTTTCCCCGTGAGGGGTGCGGTAGGCCGAATGGCCTACGTGATGCACGGGCCTTACGTCCAGATCTCCAACTGCCGGTTTATTGATAGCGGCAAAAATGGCCTCAGAATCTCACTTGTTGTTAACAACACTGAAAAAATAGTCTCCATTGTGACCAACTACAAGGACATAGGGGCACGGTCAGGCTACCTGGGCTTTGGAGGTTATGCCAAAGTGGAAGACAGGTATCAGATTATCCGCTTTGGCTTGGGAACACAGCTCGTTCCCAAACAAACATCGGTAGACAATCAGCTATTTGACTTTGGGTTCACAGTGAATGTGATAGCAGGGGTGATTCTGTGTGTGGCGATTGGATTCCTGACCCTGCAGCGCAAGTTTTATGTCTGCTTCACCAGACTAATGCGCTACGCCCTGTTCTCCGTGCTAATGCTGTGGATCATTGAGCTCCTGTTTGTCTCAAACAGCTGCGATCAGCTACTGTGTGGGGTTAAGTGGAAAAGTGCCGCCACTGACCCCGAACTCAGCAAACAACTGCGATTGTACGACCAGCATCACTTCCCTTTGCCCACTGTGGTCATCACAACCTTGCCGGGCTCCGGCTCGGACATCCTCAAGCACCTTTTCTACAACAACTCGGACTTTGTCTACCTGCGCGTCCCCACGGAGCACCTGGATATACCTGAGACGGAGTTCGAGTTCGACTCCTTGGTGGACGCTTGTGAGTGGACGAGGTCCGACGCACAAAACGGGCGTTTCAAGATAATCCAGGGCTGGCTGCATTCCATGGTGCACAACACCCACCTGCACCTGCAGAACATCCCGCTGCACGAGACCAACAGACCCAAGCAGGTTCAGAGAGCCGGCCCTCTTCACGACAAGCGGAAGAGGATGAGGCGGAGGGAGCCGTTGGCTGAGATGAGAGGAAGGGTGAGAGCCAGCTCAGACAGGGACGCAGAGTACGTGCGGGAGATGAGGAGGCACACGGGCGAATATCCCAACGCACGGCTGGTCCTGAACTTGCGCAGCGGAAGTTGGGCTCTCAAGCTTCCTTTCATCCAGGAGGTAGTCGGCCCCTCGCTCCGGGCCATCTATGTGGTCAGGGACCCTCGTGCGTGGATCTATCTGATGCTGTACAACAGCAAGCCTAGCCTTTACTCCCTGAAGAACATCCCGCAGCACTTAGCCCTCATGTTCAAGGAGGACATCACCCGGGAGAGGTGTCCGGCTTTTGCCTCCGAGTTCAGGATGCTGTGGAGGCTCCTCTCCCGCTCCGAGGCCAATCCTGTGCTCTTGCTGGCCCACCTCTGGCTGGCTCACACTGCTGCGGTACTCCGCGTCACAGCGACCTTGCCCGAGGAAGCCTACCTGCAGGTGAGTTTCGAGGATGTGGTGAACTTCCCCGAGGACACAGCCCAGAGGATACACTCCTTCCTGGGGGTCCCGGTGACGCCCTCGGCCCTGAACCAGCTCATGTTCACCACCTCGACGAACTTGTACAATCTGATGTACGAGGGGGACATATCACCAGCCAGCATCAACGTATGGAGAAAGAACATGCCTCGGAAAGACATCAGACTCATTGAGGACACTTGTGGGTTCTTGATGAAGAGGCTCGGGTACTCCAGGTTCGGTAGTTAAGGGGGAATTTCAGGAAGTCTGCATAATCGCATGCTTTAGGCGTAAACAGTCATTCTGGGGAAACAGTGATCAAAAATGTTCAGTGGTGGTGAATGGAACCAGACGTCCACCTCCAAAAGCTCCCTCACGGGAAGCTATTGCTTGATGTAGTAACCCTGCCTGATGTCTGAGACACAGCTCTGAGATAAGGGTTTGGCCTGAACCGTGTTTTTCAAGGCAGAGAGGCACATGCCAGGAAAGATGCTAGTAGTGCTCAATCAAATGGATCTCATTTTAAGACTGTTGTAGCATAATTATCTTATTTCTAGATCGTTTCACCTCCTAAACTCACTTAAAACAAGTAAAGCCATTTAGAAATAAGTCACATAAACCTAAAATAGTCTCAAAATGGGAAATATTAGATATATTGACTAGATGTTTAATAATGCAACTGGACCACATATCTGGCTTTTGTGTTGTAGACGCCCCTGGTTCCCATCGCCACCACTGTAAAACACATCGGAGCACCTCACACCAAACCCACTCTGAAACGGACTCTGTTTACACCTCAAACACTGAATTATTCAGAAATCCTGAAATACCCCCTTTAAACGATGAGCTGCAGGCCAGCTGCTGTTTGAGGTGTCCTGTAGTGTGTGGCTGTTTATTATTATTATTAATATTATTATATTTTTGCGTGCGTGTCATACTTTGTATTTTTTGCACTGACTTAAATAGCGAAGGAGATTTACGGTGACCTTGCTGAAGCCCTGAAAGGAAGGAAATGGTGCAAGCATTAAACTGTTTCAGTTTTTTCCTGTAGTCTGTGATGCGCTGCGATGGAACGTGCTACCGTGTGCTGGCTAGTTGGTGACATTTTATATTAAAATGCATCCAGCAAACGCTTCGAAATTACCTTTACCTTTTTTCTTTGCCTTCGATTCTGAGAAAGCCACTTTAAGCACTCTTTTTTTTGGAGTGACTTATTTACTATCTGTGCTTAGTAACCTCCAAAACCATGCGGGTAGCACTTCCCATGAGTCCTGTATCTGTAATGCACTGTACATGAGCCTGTGATGCCTTATGTAGCATACATAACTCCTCATAATACCTGGGTGGAAGCTTATAATGTCTCTTAGGTAGTTAGAAGGACATGCATGAGGCTTTATAATGTCAGGCTGTAACACCTTATGATGTCCACCCATAGGGACACTGTAGACGCCTGTGTTGTAACGCATTATGACGCTTTATAGAACACAGGCTTTAAGCTGAGTTAGCTTTTAAATGTCTTTCAGATGTTTAAGAGCATTATATTAGCATTAGCATTAGCATTAGTGTTATTTACAGGCTGAAATTAAAGGGAGATTGTCTGACTGTTAATATGAATATGTTGCTCTGCCAAATTCAGACATACAGGAATTAGCAAAGCTTGGTTACACCCATAGCTAATGTATTACAGCATTCTTGCTTCCATTAAGAGGTCTGCAGTCCTGTGTGACTCACCACAATCACCGATTGTCCTGCGCGAGACCAGGCGGAAGCAGGACAACTCGTACATGTAGAAATATCCCACATAATTAATAAATAGTCTATATAAAATGAACCCGTTCAGCAAATCGTCCTTCAGATTCATTCATTCTGAAAGACACGCAGTGTACGCCAAGCTGCATGTTGCAACAGGTCAGGGGTGCACGGCCTCGCACCGCGATTGCGTCATGTTTGGCAATCGTAGCCTTGCTCCTCTTGGAATGCACCAAATATAAACTTCGCTGTAGAGGGTCAGTCGGCCTCAGCTGTGGAGAGCGCTCTATACATCAGAATTAAGTCCAGTCCAGTTACAGCATCACGGCAAACCATGATTCAAAAACACTCATCTGTTTATTTAGTATTACAATATTACAGTTCAATTAACTCAATAATTCAAAGTTCAAAAGGTAAAATGTAAACAAAACTTTTTTTAAGTTAAAAATTTTAAGTTTAAAATAATTAAAGTTTAAAAGCATAATTTAGTTTTACAGAGCAGACACAGTATTGGATGTCCTTTACCCTCCTACAGGCCTGTGGGCGGGAGTAGGATTAGGTATTGACGATCTTCCACAGGGGTCAGTCGACCTCTGCTGTGGACAGCGCTCTAAAACAAGGCCAATACATCAGAATCGAGTCCTATCAAGGCGAGTCTGACAATGAAAAATTAGAAATTAATAAATGAAAAATTAATAAATGTAAAACACACATTAGTCATCTGTTTATTTAATATTACAAGTTAATACATTATTTGTATATAAAATTAAAAGATTAAATACAGATAAAGTTTAATATATACAAGTTCTATATTAACTTGTAATACTAAATAAACAGATGTGTGTTTTACATGTATTAACTTTTTAATCATCTTTAGATTAACTTAAAACTCAATTAGCTCAATCATTTCAAGTTCTAATTAAAAACTTCTAGTAAAAAGTCAACTAAAATTAAAATTTTAGGTTTAAAAAATTGAGTTCAAAGGCATAAATTTGTACAGTGTATCCACTGTCCTGGATGTCCTTTACCCTCACGCCGGTCTGCGGCCGGGCTTAAGTATTGATGATCTTTGGTAGGAGATCGAGCTTTTAATTGAATCCTAAATTAATACAAATTCAATGTAATTAAAATCTCTATTATTTTTGCCGATTGCCAGCAGGAGATGAGGGGAGCAGGACGAATGCTAACAGGATTAAAAACTCAGTCCCAGCCAGAGCTCTACTTCCAGTGTACTGTACTAATGAACAGGTGTTATAGTGCATCGTGAACTGACATTATACAGTCGCATACTCGAGTTTAATTAAGTGTTGTGCATGTAACTGTAACTAGACCTGGTATTATAACGTGTTCTGTATGCCATATAACACATACACTGACACATAGTACTCATGGGTATGTAGAAAGCATTATGAATACGGGGCATACAGGACTCACAGGAAGTGATACTAAAATGCGTTCTGCAATGTTAAAAGTGATTATTTTTGTACAGCTGTAAAACCGAGAGTGCTGAACTGTTCTATCTCTATCTGTCGTGACTAACTTAATGTCTTAATGTCTTTCCAAATTCAAAGAGCATTGCCTTTCCTTCCCTTCCTTTCGCTTCCTTTCGCTCATGCTTGTTTTTCCGTGGGTAGATTATCCTTCCCAAACTGGCTGGAGTAGTAACTGACTTAAAAAGCCTAAGCTCCATGTGCGTTATGTGAAATCAAGAGTGCTGGTACTAAGAATCCGCAGAGTGGAACACATTCCAGCTTATCTGTGATCATGCAAGAGCCCCAGAAGATTGAAGAAATGGGAATTTCAATGCGGCTTGGAAAGTCTACTGCAGTACGTACCTGGTATATTCTTGCTGAAGAGAATAAAGGTGTGCTGTTGCACTCACAGAATTAAAAGTGAGAGGGGAGCGAAATGATCGACACCGCTAAAAGTAGCTGCCACATATTTTGACAGGCATCATGTGGAGATCAAGCTAGACTTTGTCTCGGCGGGTTCAGACTCATTCTCAGTCTATTAGCGATTCCACGGCAAGCCCAGAGCTAGCCACACGAGTTCTGTGAAATGCCAAAACCGGGGCCGTCATGCGGCTCTGCGGTGGCGTTATCTACCGCATGGCCCCAGAAGGAATGCAAATGAGGTAGGAGAGTCCTCATTTCCTGTCTGGCCTAATCAAAGATTCAATGATCTTTTCAACTATTGTCCCAAATTGGCACTGCAAGGGGGAACATACTATATGACGGCACAGGATACACATATAGGATGGGAATGGGAATTTGCATCCTTACTGGGTCACTCCGGAATCTACATAGTCATTGTAAAGCGTGCACGGTTCATTGAATTGAGACAAACACCGGAATACTGTACTGCAGTGACCTTCTGAAGAAGCATGATTAACAATGTCGTGCAGGTTGATGGGTGACGCTTCCTATCCTGTGTTCATTATGCTTTATAATGCATTTATAAACAGTTACGTCACATACATAATGCTTTATAACGCCTGGCTTGTGAAATTGTTTATTATCAGTAGTTATTGTTAACATGCATAATACTTAATGAAGCACACGTGTATAACTGTATTAAGGTCAGCCTTATACTACCTGTTCATAGGAACCTTGTAAACATGGTACGTTATATGCATTACAGCAGATCCAGGTGTGCATCCAGATCCACATTTGTTGGGAATAATCACTTCCAGAGTATTGGTGAACGTCATGTATGGAGTTAATCCAACAAGAGCTGAGTTTTGATGCTTAACTGTCATATGTAGCATGAATTTGATAGAGTTTATTTATTTGTAGCTAACTGGAACCTGTAACGCTAGGTGCTAGAACTCAGGTCTTTAAATCTGGACCTTGAATCCAGGTTCCAGTCCTGGATTTTGTTCTCACTGGAAGTTAAAAGTAATTGGGACAGGAAACTGGATTCAAGGTCCAGAATAAAGACCCCTGTTGGCAATCAAGGCTAACTTGACCTAGTAATGGCTATCAGAGTGCGACAATGGTGGCCCACCAGTAAAGGAATGTTGCCTGTTTATTAGGGTGTATTCCAGACGTTCCCAAGGGTTCCACTATTGCTATAAAAGAACCTTTTGTTGTGGGCATTATGTAAAACTGCCCTTTTTGCTAATAGCACATAGCATCACTTCTAAGAACCCTTATTTTAAAGTGTGCCCTCTCAAAACAGTTGGCACATTGGGTTCTTTGATTGATGCCATGGAAGAACCACTTTCGGTTCCCTACAGAAATAAATGAATAGTTAAAAGCGGGACCTTCTGCTCACCGTAGTACTGGTTTATATGGCATATGTTCAGAACGTTGGTCATGTACACTGTTCACATGCCTACAAGCCTGTAATGACCTGGCATAACGTTCTAGAACAGGAACATGCACAGTGTTCTTATGAACAGGTATTATAATTCATTCCGGAACCTGACTTCATAATCATATACTCATGCTTTGGAATGGGTTATGCATGTAATTATGACTACTTAGGATCAATTATACAAGATCATGTCGGGTTCTGCAGGCTATTATGCCTTATGATGCATTATGAATGCAGGATTCATAGAACGTTTGAGCCATTCAATAGAAAACAAGTGGTTCCACAATGGTTCTCAGCAACATGGTTCTATATAGTACTACCAAAAGACTTTGACTTGTGACCGTAGTGCTTCTAAGTGCTATATAAGGACCATATTAAGGTGTTCCTTGAATGTCTAAGGTTCTGTATAGAACCATTGCTTTCACTGTCAATGTGTTTGTGTACCAGGGCAACTCAAAGAACCATAAAGAATGCATAACCTGTTCTCTGCATGGTAAAATGGGGCTTCACTATGATGGACAGCCTGTTGTATATGGGTCCTTAAAGAACTTTATACCCAAAAGGAGTACCACTATTGTCTTAGAACCTTTTTTTGCTAATAGTGTGCAGTGTTGTTTCAAAGAACCTTCCTTATTTTTTTATAAGTGTGCACTCTTAAAAGATGTCAGAATGGGTTCTTTGAGAGATGGCATGGAAGGACCACTTTCAGTTCCCTAGAGACCCATATTTGGAAGAGAACAACCAGATACTGAAATGTTCTACAGGGAAGAAAAAATGGTTCTTTGAGGGTTTTTAGCAAAATGGTTCTATATTGTTCCTAAAAAGAGTTGACTTGTAACAACAGATGGAATAGAACCCTTTTAAGTGCTATATAAGACCATTTTAAAATGTTCTTTGAATGTTTAAGGTTCTTTGGTCCATACAGAACCACTGTCATCCCTATAGAACGATTCCTTGAAGAAACATTAATAAGAACAAAAATGTGCAAATTGTTCTTTGCATGGTTAAATGGTGCTTCAAATGAATGGAAAACATGTTGTGTGTGGTTCTTTAAAGAACCTTATCTCAAAAAGGGTACCGCTACTATTATAGAACCTGTTTTTGGGCACTATATAAAACCCTTTTTGCTAATAGTGTATAGCGTTGTTTCAGAGAACCTTTATTTGAGAATAGTACACTCCTAAAAAAGGTGTCAGAATGGGTTCTTTGAGTGAGCCATGAAAGAACCAGTTTTGAAAAAAAATTGACATTTTTAAAAGAACCAGCCATTGAAATGTTCTATAGGAAACAAGAAGTGGTTCTTTAAGGGTTGTTTAGTAAAAAGGTAATGCTTGCACTTTTAAAGAATGTTCTATACGGTTCCCCAAAAAGGAACAAAAAGTGGTTTATGGTTGTATGTAGAACCGCTGCCTTACTAAAGAACCAATACTTGAACTATTTTTGAGGCTCTAAAAAGTTAACTCAAGAGAACTGCTGGAATGCATAAATGGTTCTTTGCATAGTTAAGTGGTTCTTCACTATGAAAGCCTGTAAATGTTTCTGGTTTCTGGTTGATTGCTGATGGTTCTGTTTGGAACCAATACCTGAAGAACCAAAATTTTGAGGGAGCTATGACAACTCAGAGAACTGGTGGCATGCATAAATGGTTCTTTGCATGGTTATGTGGTTCTTGAAAACTATAAAAGCCTGTTGTAAATGTTCCTTTAAAGATCCAAAAAGGGTTCTGCTATTGTTTTTTTTAATCATAGAACCTTTTGTGGGCACTATGCTTTTTTGCTAAAAGTACATCACTCTTAAGAACCCTTATTTTGAAGTCAGAAAAAGGTGGCACAATGGGTTCTTTGAGTGATACCAAGGAAGAACCACTTTGGGTTCCCTAAAGATCCATATTCCAATGAGAAAAACCAGCCATTGAGAGGTTCTTTATGGAACAAAAAGTGGTTCTTTAAAAAGGCAGTCGTTATATATTTAGCCAAAATAGTTATATATAGTTTCCCAAAACAGTGGAACCTTTTTTGTGCTGGACTATTCTTGGATTGTTTATGGTTCTATGTAGAACCACTGCTTTTTGAGGGAGCTATGGCAACTGCTGGAATGCATAAATGGATATTTGCATGGTTAAATGGTTCTTCACTCTGAAAACCTATTGTAAATGTTCCTTTAAAGAACCAAAAAGGGTTCCACTATTGCTGCAAGTCACAGAACCTTTTTTGTGTGCACTATGTAAAACCGCCTTTGTTGCTAATAGTACATAGCATCACTCCTCAGAAGAACTTTGATGTGTGCCCTCTCCAAACAGGCGGCACAGGTGGGTTCTGTGATTGATGCCATGGAAGAACCACTTACGGTTCCCTAAAGACCCATATTTGAAAAATAAGCACCAGCCACTGAAAGGTTCTATGAGGAACAACAATACTAGCACATAGCACATAGCATCACTACTAAGGACCCTTATTTTGAAGTGTGCACTCTCAGAAAAGGTGGCCCAGGTGGGTTCTTTGAGTGATGCAGTAGGAGATCCAGTGGTTCTTCCGTGCCCTGATGAAAGAACCAGGTCGGAAAGCTCTGATTGGAGGAGTTGTCTCCTGTGTTCTCTGTAAGGTTGTGCACGTATGGGCGTCTGTTGCTCGTCTCCTTGGTTATGTTCTAACGCTGTGGTCTCTGAATGCGTGTACGCTGGCCAAACTCTGCTCTGTCTCCTGTGAACCGCTCCCCTCCCTCTCCCTCCCTCTCC
>JAVGWN010001471.1:0-12355 GCA_034552555.1 Semaprochilodus insignis | reverse complement strand
ATAAGAGCCCACTCAGTTTCTTCTTAAATCAGCATCTCCACCTCATTTCAATGTCCCTTAACCACCGTAAGATGACCTCAAGTGACCTACAGAGAGACTGGCGAGCGGTGGCTGGGGTGAAACGCACAGCGAGCATGGTTCTAAAAACAGGCTTCTGGAGGGTCATTAGTGATTTTCTAAATAAACAGATCTAAATACAATATTTGATCTGGAATTTGGGAGACGTGTTTCCAGTAGTGTATAGAATCAAACAGAACTGCTCATTTTGGTCCAACACAAACCCAGAACCTGTACAACTAGAGGAACTGATCATTTAGAGGTGGTCTTTTCAATTTATCCAGAGCTGTATATTCAGCCCAAGATACGCCCACAGGATTTTTCACCATAGTAATAATACAGAGCTAATAAATACTATTACACACCCGTGGTAGTAATATTAATGATGATGGTAGATACGGACAGTGTTGCACTTACCCACTCTTTCCTAAAATCAGGTCAGAATAAACGTTTTCGTCTGTGAGTTGATAACTTAATGTTGCCCTATTTTGCAACATGCTATTATGTTGAACATAAATACAAGCCAAAGGATTTTATTTTGAAGTTTATATGAATGATACAAAACCTCACTTTGATGCACAATGCCTGTCTACGTTCAGGACGTTATAGAGTAATGTGATATTGTCTAAATGTTACATTATTTTATCATTTATGTAATAAATAAGTCATGTAAATAATTAATTATTTCAAGTAATGGACTTGGATACGGAAAATGCACGTCATGTCGTTGACCCCCATGATAACCTTAGCGATAGCTACCTGGATAATCAATAAACAGATTAGCAGGCACTGCTCTCTAAATAAGCTGGAGTGCCAGTTTATGGTTTTATAGTAATTGTAAGATCCATGATAAGTCTGAGTGATTCATTTACTGCCTTATTTTATTTACATTTATTATACATTTATTTACTCCACCTAGTTTACATTCTGCTTGTTGAAGCATAACGTGATTGTGGTCCCCTTAAATGATCACACTTAAATGACTGCCATCAGGCAATTATGTCGTATAGTAATAACGGAGAAGGTCCATTAACCAGTGCTAAAGGTAAACGTTCCCGTGTTCCAGAACAGCATGCTTGCCAGTTTTCAGCTGTGGGCTGGTGTTGTAAGCTATTAATGACTCAAACATAGGAACATAAATGTAATTCTCAGTTCTATCCTTCAAATAATAATAAAACAGAAGTGATAAGGTGTATTAAAATAATATTCCAACAGGAAGTTATATAGCACAAGTTGAATCCAGTGGCCCAAACTTGTTCGAGTTCTAAACTTTAATTTGTGTGTATGTGTAGAATCAAGAGCTCTGAGTAATCTGGGTGTCATGCATGTGTTTCTAGGAAGGCAAGGTGGTTGTGGTGAGGCCGATCCGAAGGGAATTTAGAGAGACCCGCAAGAAATTAGTGCGAGAAGCCCTGTACAAGATGGCCACCCATTTTGGCAAGGTGGTCAACTTCGCCATTTCCTACTACAGACATGAGGTACGTTTACACCGTCCAGCTTTGTAATCTTTGTGTTCTGCTACTACTTTCATAGACTCCCTGTGTCTACTAACTAGGGGGTCCCGTGGTTTGATGGTACGGTATCAAGATGTACTTTAAATGATGGTGGTGTTTGTAAATAATGTGTCGACTTTCTGTAATACAGCTCAGGGTTAACTTTCAATACATACAGCTCTGGAAATAAATAAGAGGTGGTCCAGCTTCTTCTTAAATCAGCATCTCCACATGTACAGCAGGTTCTTAGTGAGGAACAGAAGGTTGGGTTCTAGCTTTACTGGCAGATACAGTGAGCGTCTGGCTCATAAGAACAAGGTCAAGCAGCAAACACACAGGACAACACAGCTACAGACTGGCAGAGGGCCAAAACCCCTCTCTACTGACCGTGATGAGCACCACCTCATTCCAATGTCACTTAACCACCGTAAGATGACCTCAAGTGACCTACAGAGAGACTGGCGAGCGGCGGCTGGGGTGAAACGCACAGCGAGCATGGTTCTAAAAACAGGCTTCTGGAGGGTCATTAGTGATTTTCTAAATAAACAGATCTAAATACAATATTTGATCTGGAATTTGGGAGACGTGTTTCCAGTAGTGTATAGAATCAAACAGAACTGCTCATTTTGGTCCAACACAAACCCAGAAACTGTACAACTAGAGGAACTGATCATTCTCAGAAGGTCTCTTTAATTTTTCCAGAGCTGTAGGCTCATTAAATCCTATGGGTTTCATTGGCACTTGTACAAGTTAATGAAATCTTGCGTTTCACTTCATTAACATGCCGTTTGGCTCCAGCTGACGTTGGCAGTGACAGAGCAGCACACAAACAAAGAACACAAGTTCCCTATGAAAAGCGTCTGTGAAGACCACACCAGTACATTCACACTGAGTGTGTTTATATGCACTTAATCTAATACATAGGAGAAAATTCTATTTTGTCAGTGATCCGTTCACTGCGTTAGTCAGATAATGGGGAAACTCCAGCAGTAATCGGATTTCTGCTTTGCAACCGGCAAAACTCAGACAATAAGACGTGACATGACGTGTATGTAACAAAGCTCAAACCTGATGTAGCAGCTTTGTTTATTTATTATTATTATTATTATTATATTTTTTTAGATTTTTAAACCCATGTCACTTTACCTTAAACATTTAAATCCTTTATTTTGCAGCGCATGCAGTTTGAACATTGCTGAAAGTGTTTGGTTGTGTATGTGGTTGCTGTGTTAAACGCTGCTTACTTATTTCCTGTACAGCGTTCTGTTTACGCACACGCACAGAGAAATTCGCAAGAGTGTGCATGCATAGAGAAACCTAATCGCTCAGCTGAAACCCAGCTCTCGGTCGGATTTCTTGGCTTTAGTCTGATCTAAGAAATCACTAAGTGTCACTGATTACAAGACCACTGCAGAAATCCGATTATGATCAGATCATTAAATGCATGTAAGGACACTCATTTCATATACACCATTGAAAAGATGTAATACCGCATTCCAGAGATGTGTAAATGTTCTCCACATCTTGTTTAGATTCCACAGACCTGCAGCAGTTACACACTGCAGTTAGAAATGGACATAAAGGTTAAATGTAAAGGTGTCATAATACGCCAGGTATGCCTTAAAGCTGTAAGGGCTTAATCAATTCTGAGAGGGATTTTTAGGGATGCAGCGAAAAGAAAGTAGTGCCTGTTGAGTTTTCAAAGTCTGTCTGTGTGTGTGTGTGTGTGTTGTTGTGCTGCTTTAGGCTCTGATTGAACTGGAAACGGAGGAGAAAGCTCATGAAATGGTGAATTTCTACAAAAACAGCAAGAAGTCCAAACTGGTTGGCAGGCCCGTTACTCTGTCTATATGCAAGGCCTTCCACACGATCGAGGTGAGGACTTCAGTTCACTTTAACCTGAAGCACATTTACACACCTACAATTAAGGAGCAGAACAGTTTGTCCTGGCAGATTTCTCAAAACAAGTCTCAGTAGAGGGAAAAATCTAAAATATATGATTCTTATGTTTAGATCTGTGTAATATCACATTTTCTGCTGAGGCTTAAATTCTGCTCTATCACATGCATACTTCGGGCCATAATGGTGTATATGTACATAGCCACCGACCATGGCACCTAGCTGAGCTTGTTGGGCATCCCATTCCTTAACCATGGCCAATAATATAGAGCTGTCCCCCTCTTTGTTCCTGTAACAGCCTCCACTCTTCTTGGAAGGCTTTCCCTAGTGCATCTGTGGGAATTTTTGCCCATTGAGCAATTGTAAGATCAGGCACTGATAAGTTGGATGAGAGGTAGGGCTGTACCCGACTTGTCAGTCGAATCGGATTCGGGCATCATGTGTTTCTCCATATACATTATCTAGTAATCAGTAAATCAATCTGCATACGGTTCAGATCTGATGTCCTCATTTAGAAAGTCAGCAGAGTCACAGGAACATATTACTGAACTAAAAGAGACGTGGCATATGATGAACGATCTGGAGCCTGATTTAATTACAGAATATAGCGTCCGGCAGCGAGCACGTATTTATGCTAAACATTTGAGCTTCTAGCCTGTCTTTATAATTTCACTTTTAACAGCTTCTTCAGTAGGATGACCCTTCGTCTTTCATCTCTCATAAATAATGAACTCCTAAATAAAACCAAATTAGTCAATATTTAAATTATTTTTAGATGAAAAGGAGAACGGTAGACCTGAAACCGTTTAATTATTATATCACCTGCGCTGAAATAATTATTCCTCGTTTATCGGCAGGCATATTAAGTGACTGTACTTATCTTTAAATAAAAATAATCTTAGCTGTAAACGAATAAATAAAAATATCTGTAATTTAGGTTGTAAAATAATGGAATTATAATAAAACAAACGTCTTCGGTCCGTTTTTCCTTCACCGCAAACAGCCATTATGTCTAAAACGAAAGTCAGCTCACTGGTTTGAAGCAGTGTTGGATGTCTGACTAAATGAGGAGCAGAATTAGCTTTAATCTGTTCAGATTCTCTTCTTCAAAAGCTCCTCCAGACTTTCTCTGAGACATCGTTCCACCCGTGTTTCTCAGCTTCACAGCTTTAGCTTCCTTCAACGGTGAACCGCCAGCGCACGTTGTCACGTGAATTTAATTTTTTAGCAAGCATGCGCCATAGACCAGCTAGAACTTAAATATATATTTATTATTCCCCTTTTAATAATTATTAAAATGTCTTTTTACATTCTTAAAGTTCTTGTGCATTTTGTAAGCTTTTGTCTGTTTTAAGAGAAAAAAAACAAAAACCTCGTCACTGTTGTCAGTCGACTTGAAGGTTCTCAGTCGACTTAAAGGGTCTCCGACTGACGATTCGACTTGTCGTCTTCTAGAGGGCAGCCCTAATGAGAGGTCTGGTTTGTAATTGCCATTCCGGTTCATCCTGAAGGTGTTCAGTGTGGTTGAGGTCAGGGCTGGAGTTCTCCACACCAAAATCATAGACTTGCGTCTTTATGGAGCTGGCTAAACTTTAGAATTGCGTTACCTGTCTTTGTGTGCTGTAACATTAACGTCACCCTTCACTGGAACTAAGGAGCCCCAGCCCTGATCGACAGCCCCAGACCTTTATCCCCATCCACCAAACTTTACTTTTGTCACTATGCGTTCTAGTAGGTAACGTTCTCCTGGATTCATCCAGCAAACCCAGATTCACCCATCAGACTGCTGGATAGTTAAGAGTGATCCTCAACTCCAGAGAAGACGCCTCCACGTCTACAGTGTCCAGTGGCAGCGTGCTTTGGACCGCTCCTGTTGGGCATTGCGCATAGTGATTTTAGGCTTGTGTGCAGCTGCATAGCCCTGGAGACCTGTTTCATGAAGCTCCTGACACACGATTTGTGTGCTGATGGTGTTTGTAGAGGCAGTTTGGAACTCTGTCATAAGGGGTGCTTCAGACATGGGCATTCCGGCTGGTCTGCTGCTTTGTGGCTGAACGGTTGTTGCTCCTAGAAACTTCCATTGTACAGTAATTGCACTTCTAGTCGTCCGGGGCCGATCTAGCAGGACGAAGTTTTGTGGCAAAGGTGGCATCCTATGACGGTGCCCTGTATAAAGTCTCTGAGCTCCTCATTACGACACTTGTTGGTGATTGGTGGGGCTGATACACCTGAACTCAATTAAGAGGCGTGTCTGCATATTTTTCACTTTCTAGTGCGTCTGTATTTATACTGTGTGTATAATTTGTAATTCTTTGTGTGTGTGTGTGTGTGTCTCTTCTGATGTAGGGTCCTAGTGGGAGGTCGTTGTTTATCAGCATGCTTCCTGCCTTCAAATACTCGGACATGTCCTTACTCCGACTCGCTCAGCCTTTTGGAAAAATCACAGCTTACTGCTCCAACAGGATGTACGGAACGGTGAGTCGGTTTACTGTTATAAAGAGGACGAGGCGTATGAGGTTGCATGTATGTTAGAGAATGTAGCCTAACACACTAAACAGATTAGATGGAATAGATGGAGACCGGCACTTGGCGCCACATTTGAAACATCCTCACAGCAGTTCTGTGACGATTACCGAAGTGCCCCCATCATGCATGTTTAAACCCTGGAGTGTAAATGCAGTCTTTTGTGTTTTACAGTAGAATATATAAAATACACACCCCGTCTTCCCTTCCTCCGTCTCTCTCTCCATCAGTGTTATATCCAAATGGAGACAAAGGAAGGAGCTGACAAAATGATCCACAAATATTCACACCGACCTCTCAAATTCTACGGCTCTACGGTAAAGGTCACCATGTGCAGGAAAGGAGATTCGCTGATTCCGTGGTGAGTTTAAAGAAGCTGTCCTGCTGTCTGTGCTTTTAAAAGGATTGCGTTTTTTGAGACTTCATAAATTGAAATTGAATATTTTATATGGTCTGTTTAAACACTGAATAAAAATCGTTACCTTGTTTTTGATGGTACATTTTTAAATGCACTGTTGGTTCTTTTTTTTTATCCATGTCTAGTAATCAGATCTCTGAAAATGTTAACACTGTGACATATTCTTAGTTGTAAAGATTTCTCACAAGTGTCTCAGTGATATCTTTTTGCCATATAGCCTGCCTCAATATCAAAATTACTTGTCGGCATTAATTCCTCCAAAAGTCTAAATACACTCATCGTCAAAGAACAGTTGCACAAATAGCTGCACCCAGTGGAACGAAGCATGGTGGGTAGGTTTGACATTACGAGACGTGCAAATGATTTAGGTTTCACGCTCGGCTGCATGTGACATAAGCAAGGGCGGGCCTTATCACTGGACCTGACTGACCCAACAGCCACGCTTGCGGACATCAGCAGTGATGCCCTCCATGAGTCAATCCTGTTAGTGCCAGCACCATTGGCAGATGGCTGCCCAATGCAGAACTACATGCACGCAGGCCGTTACCCTATCCATCAAGTTTCATTCCTGTTGGTTGGTTGGTTGGTTGATTCCTACCGGGTGCAGCTATTTGTCATCTTCAGCGACAAGCCCTGCTGTTGTCTCTGTGATGATGACCAACCAATCTGTGTGTGGAGGCACCGTGGTCTTTGCCAAGATGAATGGTTTGTTCACCACGTCCAGAAGACCTGGTGTCGCTTCATCGCCACTCCTACTGCAAACCTGCAGGAACTGCGTGTGAATATTCACGCTGCATGAGATGGGTTATCTCAGGNGTGGAGGCACCGTGGTCCGTGCCAAGATGAATGGTTTGTTCACCACGTCCAGAAGACCTGGTGTCGCTTCATCGCCACTCCTACTGCAAACCTGCAGGAACTGCTTGAGATGGCTTATCTCAGGGCACCATTTGGAACCGCTACAACATGAGACGTCTGGCATGTTGCTTTAGCAAACTGAGAGACGCTACTGTATGTGTAGCTAAATAAATATTGACCATATCAGTCTAAATATTTCATCATCTGTTGTCATTCCTGGTATCTCCTGTTCTCCTTTACCTTCTCAGTAGCATTGTAGTCCGACACTTCCTTCTGGGTGCAGCTGTTATTTTAACGAAGGGTGTATGTGAGGTGGTGCAGTTATGAATAAAATAACCGATTGAACTAATTAAAACATGATGCTGCAAAACAGTTTTGTTTGTAAAGTTATAAATGTCAAACACAGTGAATCAAATCTTGTAATATGTGTCGTCAGCAGCTGAGCATCAGTAGTTAGGAAGCAGAGTAGTTTGTCAGGCAGACTGCTTTTAATAGTTGTACTCGGTGAACAAAGAGATCAGATTAATGCCAGATTGATTAAAATACTTTGTGTAGCCAGACCGCTCTTAAATTCTCAATTTCCAAGGCCATTTCTACACTGCATGAGTGGCATAAAGAAGTACTGAAAGTACTCCCTCTGGGAAACAACATTCATTACAATCTTGAGGGATTTATTAAGATATGGCAACCGGTCTTTGAGATGGTGGATCCCTCTGGTCTGGATTTCACTCTCCCCCCTAGAATGTGCCTTATACGTATACTTAACTTTAAAGCCTCCTTGTTTTTACAGCCCGTTTGAAAACGTGTTGTCGGCTGTGTGTGTTTCTGCAGGACCCCTGCAGATAAGTTTGAGCAGTGGTGCAAGACGAGAGGAATAAAACGAGGCAGAGACGGAGAGGAGAGGAGAGAGAATGGTCAGACGTCCAGAAGCAGCGCAGGAGAGGTAAAATACTCACTGAGAACTTCCCTAGTGTGTGTAGTTAAGAGTTACCGGTTTAAAAAAAATAATAATAAAATAGATAAAACATTTTTATTGGTTTGTTTAATGTAAACCACAGAAAGACCCTTGTATTCCTACCTGTGAACTTAGCTAAACATTTTAAAGAGCCCATTTCATTAAAATCTTTAATTTTTAATTTTAGATTTTTTTTACCAAGAGTTTGATGTAGTTTGTGAGCAGACCTTCCACTGCTCAGTCCATACAGTCTGTGTCTATGTTTTTGAAATCATGGTTTTTGTGATGTCACAGAAGCCACTACATTTGCGTTCCTCTACCTATCCAACCTGTTTAGCCCTCATGCTGATGCACAGGGTAGTTCAGCTTGGAGGCACAATACAGGACAGCCAATGAGAACAGAGCTCATTTACCTATATTAGGCACAGTCTGTTCAGCCTGTCTATTCTAAGGGATAAAGAGAAGCTGGAAAGTGAATTGGGTACGGGAACTCACATGGTTAACATTGAGCGTTTGAGGTGAATCTTGATTTGAGCTTGTCTTTAAGAAGAGGTGTTTCATATGGAGATGGAACTGCAACTGTGAAAGGCACTGTGTGTTTGTACAGGACCGCCACAGCCCTGCGTCAAGCTGTGAGGGTGCAGGCGGGGACCCGGTGCCCGAGGGTGGAGACTCGGAGGAGGAGGAGAAAGCCCAGAGTCCACTCGGTCCATACCAGGCCGATAACCCCGTGGGTAAGAGCCTTTCTGAGTGCCTTGTGGTGCGGCATGTGTAAGGTATTCAAGTCAGTCAGGCCTAATGAACTCGTCCGCTTGTTCGGGATGAACGTCAAGTTGGTTTCGTGTTTGATTTTTCCTGTCCCACCAAGAATGATGAAGCAGTTCAGTTAACTTACCTGTTAAGGTGTCATCATGTGACCGTTGCTTGATTTAAGGTGGAATGGGAGCAAGTAGCCACCTTCAGCCTTGTAGAAATTCCGACATGAACTACCAGTATCGCCTGATTGACCCACTTTTACATGCCACTCAATGGTTTTTATTCTTCCATACATTTTAAGTTCTAGTTTAGTCGTTTCAAATAAATCTTTGCTATAGACGGTATGAAACTGTTTGCTTTATTTTTTTACCTGCACAAACAGTCAGCAGACTATGTAATCACAGCCCACATTGTCAGCCTCTCTCGTTTCTTCTTGTTCCCGCAGGTGTTAACTACGTCGTCCCCAAGAGCGGCTTCTTCTGCAAGCTGTGTAACGTATTTTACACAGATGAAAAACGGGCAAAAACAGATCACTGCAGCAGTCTGGAACACTACAACATGCTGAAGGTGAGTGCTGGATCAGACTGAACCAGGTTGAATTTGAGATTGAAATATTTAAAGACACATGTTCAGCTGGATTATCACAGCAGAGGTGTGTAGCTTCAAGTCAACGGAAAGAAACAAATTTTTATTGGAAAGAAACAAATTTTTAAGCTCATGTAGTATTCTTTCCAAAACGATCAGTTAACCGATCTGCCTTGATTTCCAGAGAAAGCGTGGAGAGGTGGAAGAAGAGCAGACGGTGGATGGACAGACAGAGCAGACAGAGGAGCAGATGATTGAGTGAGAGACGGATGAATGGACGGCTTTGTCAGGTGCCAAGAGGATACATTTTACTGCAGTCCCTGATTTCTTTTTATTTGTTTTTGTTTGTGTTTTTTTAGTTTAAGGAAAGAAAAAAAAAACATTCCAGCCTCTGTGTTTCTGTCATTTTGTCAAAGATGATCTGCTTTGATTTTGAAGCATCCCAGGAAAGAGAGAGAGAGAATGAGAGAAAGAAAGAATCAGAGACAAAGGGGGAGAGAGAGGGAGAGCGAGGACAGACGGGGAGAATGGAAGGATTGGGGTGTCATTACAAACTCATGTTTCATGTTGTGATGTGTGAGCAGAACAGAAGTGTACAGTCACTGTAGCTTCTTACTAAATAAACTGGTCTGTTTGATTAATCGTCTCTGTGTTCTTCTTTATCTCGTGACCCTCTACGGTCCTGCATGTTACCTGGTCATCGACTTCGTTAGAACCTGACGTTTACCTTGCTGCCTTCTTTCACCTTAATCTGTGTCTTGGGCTGTTTGCTATGGCAACGGATTACATAAAAGTCTTTCTGGAGTCTTAATGAAATGTCTGGCATGCTGTGGTCAGAATAACACAAGTATAAAGCAGTACAGCTCCCCCCCCAGTATAAAGAGCCATGTCCAGAATGGCCGTTCTTTTAATGATAATGTGCTGACATTTTTCATGGGGCGTGTCCTGACGCCGCCTGTTTAATTTTTTATTTATTTATTTATTTATTTATTTATGTATGTATTTATTTATTTATTTAATAAGTGTTTCTGTCGCTGCAAACAGATTTTAAATGCAAAGGGACTTTTATTATTATTTTTTTTTAATTAAACTAAGAAACTTTACAAACAGCTGTGAGAATGATGATGGCTAGGCTGATTTATTTGAAAATGTTGCTGAAAATTTACTGAACCATTTTATGAAATAATGGAGGAAAGAAAGATGGAAAAATAAATCACTTGGAAGGTGAGTATAAAAGTGAGCGATGAAATTTGGCATTTTGTCTAATACTAAAGCTTAACCACTGGTGGATCGCCTGGAAAACGCTGGGCCAAACATCAGTGGTCGCGCAGTTGTTAGCGTTAGCTAGTGCTAAACGTCAAGAACTGTCTGGAACATTAGATCTTTGTTATTACCTCAGCTGTTAGCATTAGCGTTACATTTCCCAAAAGCGACACAATGTAACTGCGGCACCAGTTAAGGTGGAATGGGTAAATAAGAAGCTGAGCGTAGCTTCGAGTCAGTGCATATATACAGGTTTTGGCCACTGTAGCTGGACAATACAGTCAAAAGTCAGAGCAGTTCTCCTGATTAGCTCTTAGCTTCCACATAACATTGCAGGGGAAAAATGGTGCACCATGGCAAACGTAGTTCTGAAGCCATGGGTGGAGCTAATCAGATGGGGGAGATGTTATTCTAATGAGCCCCCACTTGACATAGGAAGAGGAGCCAAATCTGAAGGCCTTGTTGAATCCCATTTAGTGGTTTGTTTGTTTGACAGTTCGTGGGCTGGTAGGAACTCCAGATACCCAAATGTACGAACACAAGTACTGAAAAGCTGTGGTTTTCATATGTCCTCCATAAAGCCACATAACGGGCCCTTTGTTGTTTTGCTGTAGTTCTACAACCTGGAAAAAAAAATCTGATTGGTCAGATGGTTTCAAATGAACTGATGTGCTGGAAGCAAGTCGGCACGCCATAAATGTGCCATGGCGCATGTCATATGTCCAGTGTTATGTGTGTTATGTTACTGTTACTGTCAAAACGTTTGTATAATGTCATCATGCCTAACTTTTGGCCTCAAGCTTGGAGTCGTCCTGTTGGCCAATGGATTTTGACCTGTATTCAGACGTTTTTGTGTATTTCATGATGTTCTTTTCCAGAATCTCCTTGTACGTGACTCCATCCTTCCAATACGATGCTTCCACCACCATGCTTCACAGTCAGGATGGTGTGTATATTCATTCATTTATTTATTTATTTGTTTGTTTCTTATCTCAATACACTTAATACTACGATATTATGTTTGTGGTAATGTATACGCGTTTACATTGTCCGGTTGCAGGAGACACAGGAAAATATTCCAAAACTGAAGATAACCTTAAATGTTGTTGCGGTTCTATTCAGGCGCAAGCCGTAGCATTTAAGGTGGAACAGAACATTCGATTCGGAAGCCAACTTTAGCCTCGTTTAAAGATGAACCACGTTCCGTAAACAGTTTGTGGCCTTGGGAAGGGAATGAAATGTGCCAGCATTCCCTTCACAACCTGGAAGATTTCGCTACATAGTTCATCAGTTTTCATTGCTGTTGCTCTGTTGTGGTTGTATGCAAATGTTGGTGGTGCAAATATTAATGAGTCTGTTACGGAAGGCAAGTTCTGTTCTGGGCTGTGCGTTGGACCCAGTGGAGGTAGTTGGGGAGAGGAGGGTGTTGGCCAAGCTGGCATCCATAATGGAGAACACCTCTCACCCACTACAAGAGACAGTTGCTGCACTGGCCAGCAACAGGCTCCTCCACCTGCGGTGTGGTAAGGAGAGATACCGCAGCACCTTCAG